>JAPMLY010001257.1:0-12500 GCA_026401115.1 Tetraselmis chui
TAAAATCGGGGCACCGTACGGAGATTTAGACGGACGAATTCAACCCTCAGCCAGTAATTCTTGTAATTGTACGTGAACCTCTCGGAGTTCTGCGGGTGACATCTGGTACGTTCGCTCCTTAGGTGATTTAATCTCACGTTCGCTCCTGATTAATCTCAAAGTCACACTCGCGTGTTGGCGGTAGACTGTCAAGCTCCTTAATGATGTCGGGATTCTTTTTGGAGTGGCGCGTGGGTTTGGTGACGCCGGCGGGTGGCGCCGGTTTGAGTGAGGGGTCAGTGGGTGGCATGTCGGCTGGGGAGGTATCCATGTGTTCGGGCTGAGAGGCGGTAGGGGAGTGAGAGGGGGAGGTGGGTGGGAGGGTCGGGGAGGGGGGGGGGGTGAACATGTGTGGGGGGGTGGGTTGGGGGGGGAGAGGGGTCGGGGTGGGCGGTGGCCGAGGAGAGGAAGTGTTGAGGTGGAGGAGTCCATCGGGTCTGTGGAGTTTTCGGTGTCATTGGGGAGTGAGTGGTGGAGGGTCGTGTCGGGGTGAGGTGTGTTGGAGAGGCAAACTGAGGTGGTGGAGGGAACTGTGAGGGGGGAGGGGAAGAGGGGGAGGAGCGGCGTTTTTTGGAGTTTTGGATGGTGATGTGTTGAGTGTGGTGTGGGAGGGAGGAGGCAGAGGAGAGCTGGATGTCGGGGAGCGAGTCGACGTCGGGGGGGGGAGTCATCTTCAGCGGTCTGCATGAGAAAGTCGAAGGTCTCGAGGGGCCACTGGTCGGAGACGTTGCAGACTTGTAGGTGGCGGGTCCATTGGAGGAGGAGGGCGGGGGAATTGCGGTATAGGGTGTAGTTTTTGGTATGAGTGAGAGGTGGTGGGGAGGGGGTCGTGGTGAAGATAGGGTCCGGGAGACGGGCTCTACCAAAGGTGGAGTAGTGGTAGGGGGTGATGGTGAGAGTGCGTTTGGACTGGGTGTGTGCACCTCTATGGATGTATGTGTGATTCAGGGGGACTGTGACTGTGCCGTTGGTGGATATGAGGACGGAGTACAATTCCGTGTTGAGGGAGATTTGGATGTTGGTGGTGATGGTGGGGGAGTTGGAGGGGTGAGAGCGGAAGTATGAGCCATCTGGAAATTTTTGGAGGGTTGTATAATGAGTGAGGTCGAAAGGGGTGTGGGGTGGGGAGGATGGTGGGGGGGTGTGATGTGTTGTGTACTCTTTCGTTGTTTGGTGTAGGAGGGTGTATAACAAGTGTGTGGATGGAATGTCGCCGTCAGCGTTGATGCAAGGAAGGGAGAGGGATTGGCGGGATTGGATGAGGACTGTAGTGAGGCAAGTGGCCGCCCAGGGGGTGCATGGGACGTGTCCAGCGAATGGGGGGGGAGTGATGGTGATGGTGTGAAAATGGTGGTCGGGGGGTACAGGTTCGTGAAGTAAATATGAAAGTATGTGTATTAAAACTGGGCCTTATTGTGAATGGATGGGGTTATTGGGCAGGTGGAGGATATTTACCCATAGGGAGGCGGGGTCTCCCTCGATCCGTGTGGGAATGTCCACAAGCTGGAGGGCGTCCGCGAATTGGAGGATGAATTGGGCAGGTTTATGGAGGTCCTCTATCTGGCTTGGTGGAGGGGTCGTGGGGGCATGACAGGCGGTTGTGAGCGCGATCGCGAGGTTGGACGTGAGTATGTCATGTAGGAGGGCGACAGTTTCTTGGCCGGTGATATCAGTAAAGATGGGGATCGGATCTTTACCCGTCGGCCTGAGACTGCAGGGGCCGATGCAGCTCGGAGGAACTAGACTTTATGCTGTCGTAATTTAGCCAGCAGGGAGGAGGAGGAAGCGGCGGAGGAAGGTGCCGGACCGCCCGATCGGAGTTCACGCTGGCGTGAAGCGAGTTGGCACAAGAGGCCAACGGCGACGCAGGAGGTGGGGATATGCAAGCGAATTTCTTGGAAGCTCGAAGCGAGGTCGACATGCAGGGGGGTGGTGTCGTTGGTCATTTGTTTAATGTAGCCTCTAATGAGCATCCACGCATGGCCATAGTCGACAGTTGAAGACCGAGAGTAGAAAAGTAACTGTCTCGGTAAGAACGTGTCCTCGTCACATAGTACCTGGTGAGTAGTAACAGCTTGACGAAAAGTCTCCCATTGATTCACGTAACCAAAGTGAAGTAACTCGAACTTGCGTTTTAGCGCTGAAAATATTCCATAATAATCGGCGTAATCGAAAGACCGTCAATGTCAATCGTTTTTGTTACGACGTAAGAACTATATAGGTTAATGGTCGATTGGGCAGTAATGTGGCATGCTCGAGCTTAGCAGTGCTGCGTAAATCAAATGTCACGTAGTAGGGAACCGGAACAAATGCCGAGAAGATGTAAACACGCAAACGTCGACCTCCAAGTAATGCGACTGAACCGGAGCATAACTCAAGAGTATTAAGTCATTAGAAGTCAAAGCAAGGACAGTTTATCTATTAACTCGCGCACAACACCATCAACAACTCGTCGTTAGGCAAGATCGAACCGGTAGGAAATTAGGTTTTACCAGTACGAGGTTCACGTTGTAAAACAAGTTTCATGTCCGTAGGTTTGGAACCACCGACATGTTGTGCGACCACTACGTAATGGCCATGTTCAACAAAAGCCATTTCGAATTAATCAAGCAACGTCGAACAAATAAAACGACAACGAAAACGTGTGACGGCCAATGAGCTCCGAAACATTGTGATAGTTGGCTTTCTAAAAGCCAAATGTAGACACAAATATGTTTTGTTCTTTCCGTCGATGCTGTCTCTTTAGGTGGAAGTGGAGATGGAGGTACATATGAGACGATGTTTTATTGTTAGTGTTTAACATTAGATTGTAATTGTACAAAGGAATTGTTAAAAGGTTCAGTCACCTCCCTCTATTGCACTAGGCTTAAATAGCTTTCCGCCTACTTAGCTTGGACATGCTCTTGCTTGGTCCTCGTGCCAGGTGCTAGGGCTTTCCAACCGTCATCAAAAGACTAGCGACGCTCCAGTCTAGGGAATCTCATTCTGAATTGGAAACCTCGTTTAGCTCGTCGTCTGGTTAGTTAGATTTATTGTGCGTACTTGTACGTGTCGGGAGGTACTGATAGTAATGTACGCATCAAAACCCTCGCTAAATCGCTCAGTAGCAACGTACCCACGTTCTACGTCCTTCCGATGGAAAAGCACGACTTGGAATTATCATAAAGTACATGTGCAATGTCATGCAATGTATTGTTGTATGACTGTAGTTGTCACACTTTCCTCGCCTTTGAATAACTTAACATATCATCTTTCGCGAATGGTGGCAAAGTTCGTCACCTTAGAACCGGCCTTAAAATGTGTACATGTACTCTCTTCCCATTAAGTCCGTTACTAGCGGCATGCATTTAATTACCCGCCACGCACAGCCGCGATGGCCATGCAATTCGTTTGGGGGGTAGAGTAATGACTTTCAAACGATACACCACGGCGCGTTGTTCACTGACGTGAGCAACTCTATCGGCATGCTCCGATTATTGTGGGCACACGCATTGGATTTGCGGCCGAAATTTTGCATGCCGAAATTTGTGCTTGTGCATGTTGTGCACGCCTCTATGCGTGGCTCGGTATACGTGGTGTCGCGACAAGCCCGGAGACTACTCGACATTGGGCTCTCAGCATGTTTGCACAATTGCACGAGTATCCGCCGAGTGTGTTGTGCCCGGCCGCCTATAGAGCGGCAATACCGAGAATGGCATATCGTGTGCACTAGGTTTTCTTCCCAAGTCCCCGAAAATACAGCCAAGGAGCACGGGCTAGGGACCTATTGGGCTTGAGGGACGGTTGACTTGGAGTGTAAGCACCCTAACGCGCGGATCGCTGGCCTTTGAAGCTTTCGCATCGCCGGGCGTGAAATATGGCGGGGAGCTTTCAAAATACCCTAGCAAGGGCCTTGCTTTGGCATGCGGCAAATGGCACGGCACCATGCCATCATGGGGCATGAAATGGGTAACGCCGTGAGTAGACGAAATATAGAGCGCTGATTGTCGAGCGTTTTGGCGGAGTGAGTGTGCGGGTACCACCTGTCCAAGGGTTGCTAGCCCCGCGCGAATGTGGCAGATTATGAAACCCTAAAAAGTTTTGTTGGCTGTACGAGGGGCTGGATGGCATCGGACGGCGAATTTGACGCGGAACCCGGCCGGTAGGCATAATGTAAGTTGAAAACATATATTTTCCTGGGGGAAGGGCTTCTATTTGCAACTTAGATTGCTCGAATCGGACACCGTACGGCAAGGTTAGGCTTTTATAAGCCTCCCAAGCTGTGGGTTTCCGGCCCCTATCCCACCCACTTCAAGCATCTTAATAACGGCACATGCCATCACACCCACGTGCTCCCATGCTTGCGGACAACATGCTGGGATCATAAAAACCGCGTGTTGTGTCGCCGATTTCGGGAGTATTCACGAGCCAAAGTGTGGAAAATCCGAATTCTTGGGCGCATGAATCAGGGTCTGCCCCGAAATCGGGGTTGACCCGCAAACCCTACTAATACGTCATTTCGTAGCCGTGACGGGCCCCATTTGTGCCCCGCTTCCCCCTTTACTTCACCGTCAACACAATTTTCGGTCCGCCTTGTCAACGAGCTAAAGTACAGTCAAACCCTAGAAACTCTACATGATAAACACCCGCGCCACGCGAAAGGCCCTCTATTTCATCACTAGTAACGGACTTTATGGGAAGAGTGTAAGAGACAAGCATGGAGGGAAACCCTAACTACCCGGCACTTACCTGTAGCTCTAACCTTGCCCGCCTTTGAATAACATTGTTCGATACATTGAATAATATAAGATATTAACTCAAATTTCTTACAAGAAAAAGCAGCATAATAAGCCACCAAGCAAAAAGAAGGAAATTAAGAATATTAATATACTACGCGCCTCGACTTTTACTACTTATTTTCCATAATATTTGTAATTTTCCGTCTCTCGGCTTATGTTCACTCGTCCTTCGAAATGTATGAAACCATTATTGTCGACATGGTCACGCACTTGAGATAGCTCAATCGAAAAAGTGTCAACTCGGTTACTTAAACGTAAGGGTTATGGCATGTCGGTGACGTTTACCAGCCTAGGTTCCGTCGTAGATGGGACTAAATCCTTCTCGTAGTAATGCATGTCTTCCACCACATGTCGACGTCGGCGCTTTGTCGGCCAAGAAGGCGCCCCCTATGGTCGACCATCGACCTCATTTGGTAGTCTCTCACCTGCACGGTTAGACATCTTCGTCTCGTCCATATGTTCTAGGGCTCCGAAACAATGTGTAAGGTGCTACGTTGGTTAGGCTAAGTTGGCGACCTTAGACTGATAGTAAGACCTAATCTATGGATCTAATTATACATCGTAGAGAGAATTAATAGGATTGTCTTAGGAACATGGTTTCTTACAATATGAGTGTGGCGTAATTATGGTTTGTACCGGCCTTGGGTTTTCTCCCACGGCCAGTAAGTCCTCGTCTTTAAATACCCCCGCCTTCGGTGTTCTAGAAACAACCTTAGAACGTGTAGCTTGTGCTTACTACTAACTACACCAAATTATTACTAGCGATACATATTATCTCAAGTAATATGTACCGTCTTATCCAACTTCATCGCACGAGCTCATGGAACTATCCAGATGAACATCTCATCTTTCGCGGATGGTGGCAAAGTTCATCTATAAAGAAGAGAACTATCAAGAAGCGATGATGCTACCGCCAAAAATTACTAACTGCAGCCCTGGGACTAATTGCAAACGGGTGTATCAAAAGTATCCAACGGCCCCTGTTTCAGCCTCCGTGAGGGCATCAACCATGATGCCAATTGGGGGAATCCCAGCCGTGAGATCATATCTAAGCTGCCTCGAGCCCTTGGGTTGTGTTGGTCAGCGTGGGATTGGCTGTGTTCATCTTAGTCAAAGTGTCTCCCTGTTGTTAGCAAGATCGCCAGTGTCCCATTCCACCACCCGACTACCACGACCCACCCCCGACTGCCACATTACCTCAGGACACCAAATGTGCCCACCCAAGTTTCCCTTTAGGTCACCTTTGTCGATTGCAAACGGCGCTGGCGCGTCTGTGTTGCGGTCGTGGCGATGGCAATTGGTGAGCGATGCGCACATATTTCAAACGCCGGCACCCACCCACTACTCCACCCTGCCTCTTAGTCGTACTCTAGCGCAGGCACTACGCCTCCAACAAGTCACAAATCCGCCTCAATCTCGTTACACGTCGTCGATTTGCTTCTATGACTGCGGCATGTGCTAATTTGTCACCGTGTGTTGCCGAGGTAGACGAGTTCCGTTGGCTCCGATCATCGCGGTGGCCACCGACGATGCCGATGAACCAGTCGCCGCCCTCACTCCATTGGAGGACCGGTGCTCCAACAGACGTGCTTGCCAAGGGCCCCTCCCGTTTCACAGCCTCTCGCACCCGGAACGTAAGGACTTTTCTGATCGTGCTGCGGAGGTGGCGATAAAGCGGCGGGAGCTATTGTACCTTACGGCGGCCGGGGTGGTCGCCGCGCAGTTCAATGTCCGCATCGACGACTGCGACCGAACGGCCATCAAGAACGCCGTCTCCCGCCGGGCTGCCGCTACGAAGCAACTCACCATCCTCAAAGCCTACGTTCCACCTTCCCTCTTGCCTCAAGGTCAAGAGAACGTGCTCCCTTATTCTTCGACGGTCACCGTGCCTGATGCTCCTGGTCACGTTCGGGGCGTCAACCGGAGCAAGTCGGGGCGGAAGAAGATGGACACCATCTCGGCAGCCGCTGACGCCACCACCAAGGGCTTCAAGGGGGCCAGCTCCCATCAAGAGTATCAAAACCTCATCAAGGAAGCTTGCAAGGTTGCGACGGGCAACAAGTTTCAGAACGGCGTGTCGTATCAGACCGCTGGCAAGACGATGCGAGCCGACCTGCACGACAAGGGCATCTCCATCGGCGTGCGCACTTGCACCGGTCACATCAACAGAGCCATCGCGAACGACGGCGTTCCACTCACTCCACAGAAGCATGGAGGCATGTTCGTGCCATCGAGTCTTGAGGACCGCATTGCCAATGTTGTGAGGTGGTTCCGGGATCGGAAGCACCCCTTGACGATGTTAAGGATTGGGCGAATCGAGAGATTGATGGCACCATCTACGCAGACAACTTTCCCGATGGCAAGGTTACCGAGGGATAGTACCGCGGCTTCCTTCGCCGTCAAGGCATGCTCACTGGACACCTGAGACCCATGGAGATGGCTCGACACGAGTGGCTGACGTAGCAGAACTTGGCTGACTACTATGAGGTAGCCAAGGGCGTGCTTTTGAAGGCTATTGTGGCAAGGGTCAATCCTGATTTCCAGCCCGATGTACCTTACAGTCAGGAAATCTTGATCACTCACCCTGAGCGCATCACCAGCTACGATAAGACGAAGCTAGAGTTGGACTGCACCAAGGGCGGCAAGGGAAAGGGAGACATGATCGTTCGTGCCTGTCATGCAGATGATGGTGAAGGTGTTGTGCCGAAGACCACATCATGTGCGAGTGCAACCTGTGGCCGCCGTGGAGATGGCAAGGCACTACCCCCCATTATTGTGTTCTCCTCTGGGGAGACATGGGACCCTAAGTGGTCCCCCCACATTGTGTCTGATGACCTGAAGGACAAGGATGGCAATCCTCTGCCCTGGCGCTACCAATGCAATGACAAGGGATCGATGACTGAAGATTTCTGCGTCGCCTACATGCGAGACATCCCGTGGCCTGCCATGTGATGCCCACCACAACGTGACACCCACCCTGGCCAGCAAGGTGTTGTGATATGTGATGGTGTTGGTGTGCATGTTGGCATCTCTGTGTTGGAAGAGGCTATCAAGAGGGGGATAGAGATCTTGCTGCGGGTGCCAAACCTCAGCTTCAAGCTGCAGGGGGAGGACCTGGTAAGCTTCCTCGTGCTAAAGGTATGTTGCTGTGTGCTTCTTATGTGCCCAAATGCATGCTAATATGCTATAATGTGCAATGCTATTGCATGCTACCAATGTGTTTGCATGCAATGGGGCTGAGACATCGCGTTGCAAATTCATTTGTTGCACAGAGTGAGTGGAGGCCAGCCAAGCTAGCCAAGTTCAGTGAGCAAAACCGTGGCAGGCGGGAGGCTAGCCGCAAGATGAAGACGCTAGGCTTTCAACACATGGTGCCTCTATTCTTTCCCTGCTGGAAGAATGCCTTTAGTGAAGAACGCAACATGAGGGGATGGGACCTAGAGGAATGCGTGCCATTCACCAAGTATCAGCTCTAGAAGTTCAGAGGCAAGCAAGGAACATCGTGGACAACACGCACCTCCAGCGGCAACCCGTCCTCGCGTGCGTCCCAAGTTTCCACGCGTGCTCTTGGATTGTCTACGGAGCAGCAGCAACCTTCATCAACACCCCGTGATGTCAATCCCCTGAAGCTGCCTGCTGATGTCAAGGATGTGGTGAAGGCTGCCAAGACAGACATCGTGCCCCTCTCACGCGCTCAACACGCCGACTTCGATGTTTGCGCTAAGCACGCACGTGTTGCGAGCGACCAACCGCAAGCACCAGCTGGGACAGACAACGCCTCCATGCAGTCTCTGCTGGCAGACAACCTGAAGCTAAGAGAGTGGGTCAAGGTGATGAGTGGTTACCTGGAAGCTGCATCAAGGGATGAGCAAGCGGACGCAGCCCGCCAAAGAGGCCGCGTATCAGCGAAGGATATGTGGAACCAAGTTGGGAGTGCAACTGGTGATGCATCCATCGCCAACGCCCGTGCCAGAGATGATGAGAGGAAGAGGAAGGCTGATTCAGCTTTCGCAAACAAGCAAGCAGCTGCGAGCAAGAGGCGGGAGTCCACAGCATATTCATGTGCAAACGGGGTGGAGATGCTAAAGCATATATGGCTGAGTGGCCCTGACTTCATAATTAAGCTAAAGGCCGCCGGGCTGCGCGACCTCATCCAAGCCTCCAACCCCCAAGCACCGCCCCCAAAAGGCCTAAAGGAAGCACTCCTTGCGAAGGTCTTCACCGTGCCGAAGGTCAAGCAAGCTCTAGCCGGCTACGCGGCCAAACAGTCAGTGCTCTCGTCCGCGGGCGGGCCGTCGGTGGCTGGACCGCATCCGCCGCGGACCGCGCCACCTGCCCCGACACAAGCACCACCGCCCCTTGTGACCGAGCGAGAGTTAAGCTTCGAGTACATAGGCGACTCAGGCGACCCTATGTTAGAGGGCCAGGACACATAGAGGGTGTCTAGTCGGTGGGTGTCATCCGGCCATTGTAGGTATTCCGGTTGGAGCGGTTTTGCCAGTCCGGTCGAGCTTGTAATTAAGTCATTAAGGGTCCCACTAGACCCACCTCATCGCATGTCCATAATACACCCACTTAGCCACCATCATTGCACATGTCCATCTGAAAGAGCGTTAAGGACCTCATAAGGAACATTTACCCCCCCTGGGTCGACCTTAGGCATGGCATGTTCGAGCAAGTAGCAAAGCCCTAAGGGAATAATGGGACAGTGCCCATGCAATTAGTAATTTTTGACGGTAGTAACTATGTATCGTTCGGGAAATTACGGCGATACAATGGTACTGCCGTGATGAAAATAAAGGACTCACTAAATCTCGCTAAGATAGAAGTATCAATTAGAGGAAATAGTGTTTAATGTCAAGTGCCAACACTTAGACAAATAGGCTAGGATATGACACGGCCTCTCCCCTCTCCCGCCAACAGATCGCGAAGGAGTACGTACGCAACCTTGCTGGCTGAGGACTCCCTCCTTCTAGCCACTCCTGGCGGGAAAATGCAACGCCCGGACCCCGACTCCCGGCGCTCATACCCACACCGCCGAGCTGCCTCCACTCCCCACCGTCACATGCCACAATCATCCGAGTCCGCGGCGGCGGATATCTCACTTGACGACATCCGCCGCCGACCAACATGAACACGCCCCCGCGACTGCACACTCCGCCGGCGGCGCATTGTGATGCACCCAACGCCTCGACCCAAGCCCCGGATAGAAATGCCAACGGTGGGACGTCCTCGGCTGCCTTAACCGTTCGTTCTAGGTGGAGTGCCAATAGTGGGATATGGACGAGAAAGGGAATAAGTAGGCCAGTCCCTTAGCAAGGCGATTGGAGTTAGAGATAGAACTATGTGTAGGCTGTTTCTTTTCTCCGCGGTGATGGGGGACTTTGTGGATTTTACAACGGGACTTTACCGCTGAAGAGTATGTAAGGCAGTGTATTTCATCCTCAGGTCATGCTGGAATTTGATTACACTCCCTTAAACGGCTTTACCCACTTAGTAGTGCCTAAGAGTACCTAGGATTAGGGATGGCGGCAGAAACTTTGTACGCAAAGTTCTAGATGGCATATGCAAGAAGACCCTTAGAGAGCATCCGCACAACGCGTTAGCGGTATAAATGTTGCAAATCGTTTTCATTTTCATTTGCGCGTTGAAGGCAATAAACGACAACGTTCCATGTATACGACATTTGCAAGGAAGGTTTTCGGGCTCGGCCAAATGCGCGCATTTTCATGAACCTTCAGCACTGCTTCTCCGTGGCGCGTCTTTGAATGAATACTTCAAGAGAAAATAATTCGGTCGACGGTGCAAATTCGAGGAGCGCACACAAATTGTGATATGGACTCCTACATTTCCACATGATTTGGCAAGTTTCAGGTAATGTTTAGGGTTTCAACATAACATGATATCGGGAGCGCTAGAATTCCGTGGTCGAACTTTGGTCATCGAATACGTTTTAGTATTGACAGCTATATACACATAATGTTGTCACCGCGGGACCCCCAGCGCCTCCTTGGGCATGTGTGCCCATGCGGCACGTGTGCGAACTACACAGGATTAGCAGCATCATGCGCAGACATACATCAATTTAACGCAAAATGGGGAGCAGACATGGGGCTACTATCGTAGAAGAATGTGTATGCAATTTGCTGCAATGTGAGGTCATCAATCAAGTCAAAGGTTCCGGATGATGGTGTTTTCTCCCTGTGTCGACATATCCAGCAGTGCGACTTATCCACGTGTCTCGAAGTTGTGGAGGCGCTCAGCAATGTCTTAATAATAATAAAATCATTTACAAAATGTGACATGCAGCACACAATTTGGAACATATGTCCATCATTGCTTTACATTTTGTGAGCTTCGCTACCTCTGCGCGCTACTCAGTCGACCTTCCTACTGTTGGTGGCGTGATGGGTAAGGAAGGCAGACATCATGTCGATCTCGAGCCACACTCGGGCGGCTACGAACGTTATGCTTGCGGGGAGCTCGATCAGCGCCCATGTTACCCAGAGGTAGGGCGAGTTCATGTTGCCGCGCGCCGTTTCCAGTGCGTGAAGCAAGAGTCCGCCGAAGGAGAAGAGCACGGCGAAGAGGCCGCGGTAGAGCGTCATCTCGCGCAGCGGCGGCATGGCGGTGAGTGCCCTGAGCGCGCTCAGCAACATTAGTAGTGGCCCGCCCGTGACGAGCAAATTGAGCCACGGCGGACACCACACCCCGCGCCCCGACCAAAATCGGCCAGGCACCGCGTAATTAGGTATTCCCGACCACCACGTGTGAATCGTAACACATACCCACTGGGAAATCGCGGAGATCCACGACGCGATCTGGAGACGCTGCACGTTGAGTAGGGAGTGTCGGCGCATTGATTTGTGTCGGAGGACGTAAATGGTGGCGTGGACCGTGACGATGGCGGCTAGGCCGAAGAGGGAGTGGTTTGTAGTGCCGCTCTTGACGCAGCTCGAGACGGGGGCAGTGAAGGCGTCGACGAGGAGCCAAAATACAAACATACACGAGGGAAAAACGCCCCTCGTGCGCGCCAGCCAGTAGCTGTCATACATATGCCTCACGTGTGGCTCGACGAGGCGCAGGTCGTAGGTGGAGAGCGCCACCGCTCGGTCCGCCGCGAGCGTCTGTAGCCTCGCCGCCCCGCGCGCGTAAGCTATGGAGTACATCCACGGGAGGTACACGTGGAGGCAGAGCGCCACAAACACCGCGTGCCCCGCCACCTGCCAGACCGGCCACTCCAGTAGACTGAACATAAAGCTGCCAGCGGCAAGAGTGAAGGGCACGGACCAAGGGGTGCGAAGGTACGCCACCGTGTCGCTGCCCCAGAGAGGAGGCACACCTTGTGAAGCAGAGCACCCGTGGAATGACGACGGATCCTGCTCGATCGCACCGAAGTGTTCTCTGACAACATGACTGGGAGCGGAAGCACAATACGATGCGCGGGGCTCCAGTTCCTCTTCCAACTCAGGGAAAGACAGCTGGGGATCAGCCGGGATGCCATCGAGGCAGCACATGATGCCACTCGCCTGTACGTAAGACAACACCACAAAACCGACGGGTCCCGTTTAATCAGCGGAGCGGTGGAGCAGGGCGAATAAATTGGTTAATGGAGTTCTAATCAACTGAGATTCCGAGGTCAAGGTGCAGAATGCGACAATGGAGGGAGGTACAGGTCGAATG
>JAPMLY010001257.1:17500-118361 GCA_026401115.1 Tetraselmis chui
GAGGAAAGACCTGTAAAGATTCATCGGCATCATTTTGAAGTGCTTTATTGAAATATCTGAAGCTAATCCTCGTTCCTGAGACCAAATCTAAGTAACATATAAATGAATCTACTCAACATGTATCTGTCGCCACCAACCATGATGTCGCACCTGCAGTAGCAAACAAACAAACAAACAAACAAACAAACAAACAAACAAACAAACAAACAAACAAACAAACAAACAAACAAACAAACAAACAAACAACCGAAACTACAAATAAACAAAACGACAAATACAAAAATCACAGGATGAATATGCTATATTATAATTACTTGGACCATACCAGGTTTGACTGTATGTCCGTTAGGCCACTGAGATTTTAAGGTCTGTTTGAGTCCCCGAAATGAAACACCTGGAGTGTAACTAACGATATTTGTTTCAAGTACAGTGCACCGCTGCTGAGCATAATAGGCACGCAGGAAGAGCTACGGGTACTAAGAGTAATAATGCAGGTTTACAAAGCAAGTGGAGGCTGCGCTTGCCAAAAGTGTTGAACTCTAACATTTTTGCTCGCAAGGGTCCTAGGGCCCAAAACATACGTTGATTGAGGGAATCGGTAGGGTGGGTTGAGTGAGCTTTGCTCGCACAAAGGCAAAAGGTGGACGACCTCTGTGTGTCGGCGCGTCATATATAGGGGTAACGATTGTCCGTGTTTTCCCGTAACCTCGCGATTAGAATTTGTAACCTCGTCGCAACGCCCGACTATTGTCGCCCCCGGTGTAAATTAAACCTCTATTATATCAATATGACCATTTCGACTACACGGGGCTAGATAAGCAACCGGTTTAAATATTTTTATCATTCAAATTAAATGGGGGCTAGATCAGCAAGCGTTACCATGACGCTTCGCAAATCTACCCGTCAAGGCTAGCTTTACAAGCGTTGCTTCAATAAAACCAACCCCTTATATAGGACGCGCCGCAAACAGCGAAAGACCACCTTCAGCCTTTTGCGCGAGCACAACTCACGCAAACCCACCCTCCTTGATTCCCTCTTTAATGCGTGTTCGAGGCCCTTTGGTCATGGCAGCCAATTCGTGTAAGAAGTATACACTTTTGGTTAACGGAGCTCTGTTACCGCCATATGTCGACGGCGGACGTCACCGAAGCTCGCCCGTTGATTCGAACCGAGCTCAAAGTGAAAACTCCGAATACTGCTTTGCAAATACTGCATTACATGATAGATCTGAAAACTCTTGCCCTCTTGTTTCCCTTCCCACTTTCCCTGTCCGTGCTCATCTGGTTCTTCTTGTAAACAATATTACATGATAGATGTGTACAAAAAAAATGGTGCCGCTAGTACGGGTACTGCATACATTTATGAAAATGGACTATGAAGCATATATTGATACCCGCCAGCAGCACGAGCCTCGCACTTTTTGATACCTGCCAGCAGGAGCCTAATTTCCTAGCAGTAGGAGGTTTTTGAAAAAACTGCCCTTTTTAATATCAGGTGCATACAAAAATTAGGTTATGGATTACAAGAAGAACAACATGAGCACGGTACATCCGTACATGTAGCCACAAAACTACAAGTCCATCGTGCAAATCGAATTCCAGAAATGAAATGAAGTGCAAAGATGACGATGACAATAAAAAAACGAAGAACAGATATGATACAAAACAATATACAACAATCGCAAAGTGCATACGGGTACAGGTAGTAAGGGACGTGTAACAGTACTTAGTGAAGCCCGAGCTATGCACAATAAGGGCTGCCGAGTCACACCACCGTGGCGCCCACCTTCTGAGGTTTCTACTTTTAAGTCTCTCTCCAATACCCGTACGTCTGTGACCCTGCAACTGTGGAGAATCGATAGAGAGTAACTGTACAAGTTGAGAGAGAGGATACCAACTGCTCCGACTACCTAGAAATCCCCCATCCGATAAGACTACACGGTAGGGGGACCCACTCAACCGTTGTGCCGTCATCGTGTTGTTAGTTGTTGCCTCACCTGGCGATACCGCGAAGTCGACGTAGGCAACGACTCGGCTGACCTGGTATGTGGTTTGCGATATACAGATGCGGGAAAGGGCATAATGTTGGATACATCTGGCGTGTGTTGGGCTTCCTGCGATGGCAATGACCCCAAGTAAGACAACCGTATAAATTGGGTTCCCTACTGCAAATATATGACGAGTGTGCGCCGTAGTTGCGGAGCTCGCGGAGCCGAGCTTTTACTCACTGTGAACGATAATGGCATACAAGTTGCTGATCAACAAGTTGCTGCAGCGCGGAGACACGTGGCCCAATCACCTCTTGGAAACTGTCGCAATCTCTGGAAACCTGTGTTGAGTGGGGTTGGGACTGATATGATGTTGCCGGTGCACTGTCGTCGACTCGGCCGCGTTTGGAGAGCGCCTTGGCAGCCCTCCGGCGAGCAGAGCTGCGTCACAACAACGTCACACGTCCGAATAGGTAACACGGAAAGGAAGTGGGAATACTACACAAACCGAGAGGCGTAAATTTTCGCAATCGCAATTCTCGCCATGTGCGCTGGCAGAGCCATCTTTCAGTAGGAAAGTTGCCAAGTCAGAGGTTGAGTTTATTATTCGTTTCAGGGCGCACCGCTTGTACCGCCGCTCGTTTCGAGCCCGGCAGCTCCGCTTAGCTCCATCAAACAGCGTCAGGGGATGAGGCCGAACACACTGGTTGCAGTATCGGCTTGTCTCACCATGGAGATCGAAGGACAAAGCTTTCTGGTGTGCGAGACATACCCGTGAACGGTGTTCCAGCGGCGAGAAGAGAGGCGCCATGCATACGACGCATCCTGTAGTACAAAAATGGCGAGTCCGTACAGCACCAGCACACTCGATACGTCAATCCCGAATACTGTGTGCTGGGTCAGCCGCGAAAACGTGCCCGAAGGAGTTCGTTCCTATCATATTTTGGGGGAATAGCGACTGGGGGAGGGAGGGGGGGCTGCTAACCGGGGAGATGAAAAAGGAAAAGAGATTCCATTTGCTGGTGCAGTGCGACGAAAAATAAGAGGTACGTTAAAGTATAAAAGTGGCCGTACCTGTCCCGCCGTCATTGTCCTTCGCACGTCGAGCAGATGCCATTGGACTAAAGTCAGTTCATCGACCCGATACGATAGCTACTTGTCATATCGAAACCGCCGTGCGTGCAATTGCAGCGCTAAAAAGTGGAGCTCCGACGAAAATGAATCGCTGTATCATCTTACTGGTGCGGCGCCGCGTCAGTCCCGCGTACGGCAGGAAAAGGAGTTTGCGAGTTGGGACCTCAAACTGTTACTAATTAGGACGCGCTCGTACGCGTTTTAGTTTCGATGCAAATTTTCAAGCAACGCGTTTTCCCGCCCGCCGCTACCCCACGCGGGATACCCGGGTATTCCTGAGCTTCACTAAAATTGTTTATGTGTGCTAATTTGTTTACAAGAATAAACAGTAGCATAAGCCACCAAGCAAAAATAAGGAATAAAGAGGAAAAAACATAAGCCCGAGGAACAGGAAGGCATGCTGCCAAATTGTTTCTGCGTTATCTCGTTGTATCACTGTGAATAATCCATCACCTATGCTCTTGCTTATAAAATAAGTGTAAGCCCACCCAAAATTACAAGAGCAATAACTACGCTACTCCGCAAAAGTCCGGACATGCATTATGTTAATTAAACATAAACTAGTCTCTCGCACGCTCCCCTCTCAACACGTCAAGCACAACGACACCCAGGTACCTCCCAAGCGTAGGAAAGCCGGGAAGCAGGCAATTAGCCGTCATCCGGTATGGTTAGACCTGAGCTTAAAGCGAGTATTGTTGGTGGAGTTTGTCGAATGTAGTGCTTTCCTTTTGCTGTGCTTTGGATTCCGTGATCCTCTTGTCACTCTTGCCCTCTTGTTTCCCCTCCCACTTTCCCTGTCCGTGCTCATCTGGTTCTTCTTGTAAACAACAAACACTAGTTTGTCGAATTAAGCCCCCAAAATCCTAGGAAGTTGTCTAAACTACACACGTCGGTCTGAGCGCCACGCTTGGGCATTGCTCAAGCGCTCATACTTAGCTGCATATTACTGCTCTATGTTCCACATAATCGTATTTTGGGGGACGTATTGGGTGGCATTTGTAGGCGTGGATGACGTGTTCAACGCGCGAGGTTTGGTTTCCGGATGTGATAATATGGAGCATGGAAGTTCACGGCGCATGCACAGGTGGTGTATCTGGATAACAAGCGAGCAAATACCTACATGACTACAGACGCATGTTTAGATAAACATTGCACGATATAAATAGACAAGGGCGATTAACTTTGGTGAGGGGCGAGGTCCATCTTGGCCGCATCAGGTTGATTGTGGTGTTTGGAATGCTTGGGTATGTGCTTGTGCCAGCCACACCCGCCCCACGCGTGGCACGCGTCGGGTATTGGACTTGTAAATCATTATTAATGAAGAACTCGTAAACACATTTATGCAAACCCCGCACAAGTCGCCTCATGAGGTGAGCCGAATTCGACGGGTGTTGCTTGGCATTACGGCTCGATTTTGCCGAAACATTGCGTAAATTAGACTAATTCACCGAAAGTTCGTTTGTGCTCAAGATTAGTTGCGTTCGACGCCCATTATAACGGCGCGTCCAACAGTACTTGTTTAAAAGCGTTTTGACCTTATTTGAGAAGTCGTGGTCATTTGAACATTGTGGCCGAACTGAGCTTTGCTCTTTGGTTGTGCGCATATCGGTGGTAAGTCTAAATCCGTGATTTCGTGCGGTTCCCTTGCAACGGCATGTACAACACCTACTCCCTCCATCGCCTATGCATCATATTAGCGCGACCGTCGCATAAGCCTTCATATTGTGGGGATGTGCGCCCGTTACTCTTTTCGACTAACCGGCACGGCGACTCTTTGAAATAGCTTGCCGTACGGGTGCGAGAGCGATAACCCCAAGTACAAAAGGCCGGTAATGCTCAAATTCGTCCCCCGCCTTTGTCGGCGCAATCCTTATTTGGCGCCAAAGCATTGCCTAGCTAGTATGTCAGTAAATTTGTCAATAAAATCGACGCATGGTTACATTTATTGCTTGCAAAGGTGTGAAGTATTGTCCGGAATTTTGTGGACTATAGTTGTCCGTTGGCCCTTGTGTTATATGGTTTAGATATATCTTGTGCCACCCGAGTACGGGTACGATATCCCCTTTGATTTTGGGACGCCCTAGCAAACGACATTGAAAATGATTTACAACAATACCAACGAACGTGGACCGGATGATGTCCAACGGCCATCATTCGTTCAACCATTTAGGACGTTTAAGAGCAAAGATTGGACCGCGTACTCTTCGACCATGTACACTTGTCGTCACATCTATCTGCAATGCGTGCCGACGTTCCTCGGAGGTTTAAAACTGCAAGCAACCGCAATAATTGCCACAGTCCCTCAACCCAAGTAGTAAGAACAAAACGTTTTTTGTTATCAAGAAAAGTAGATTTATAGATGAATTCACTTGTCAAGAATGCAAAATGAAACTCATACTCGACCTTCACGCTGCACGGCCCGCTCTTACCGAACCGGGGTGCCGACTGGCCTAGGCCGACCGGCGTTCGAGGTGGGCGACGGGCCTGCCTAATCTAGCTCCTGCGTGACTTCGGTCTTGCCGGAGAACAGGGACTGGATCCGGATCCTAAGGAGCCGCGAATCCACGAGACTACTCGGGTTCGGACTTGGTCTCGTGGGTCCGGACCCTAGAATCACAGGTAATCGCGGGGTCCGGACCCTAGAATCACAGGTAATCGCGGGGTCCGAACCCTAGGTTCAGTAGGTAATCGCGGGGTCCGAACCCAAGGTTCAGTAGGTAATCGCGGGGTCCGAACCCTAGAATCACAGGTAATCGCGGGGTCCGAACCCTAGGTTCAGTAGGTAATCGTTGGTTCCGGTACCAGTTATTGTAAGTAATTGTTGGCTCCGGTACCAGTTATTGTAAGTAATCGTTGGTTCCGGTACCAGTTATTGTAAGTAATCGTTGGATCCGGTATTCATCGTACTTTAATGGATTCGCGGTAATCGCGAGTACCTCATCCTCGCAAAACGATGTGGAATCGTGATACCCAATCAGTACTCACGAATCCGAGTATCTCACGAATCTGTGGTTGCCCGAAGTGACACGCTGTCTTTTGGGAGGTATTTGGCAATGCAAATCTGCTGAGGTGTATGTCTAGGATTGGTTCAATAGCCCTGATTGCTGTCATTCCGCAGCCTTGAATCGATTGTAGCCCACCCAAGGGCCAGTTAAACGGTGCGTACGCGCTTGAAATCCACCATAACCTGCCCGTCCACATCCAGTCCTATCACAATTAGCCGCCACTTCAAAAACCGAGCTCAACGTAAGGCGTCAAGCCTATTGGTCCACCCTGCTGGAAGACTTTCACAACGAGCAAGAGAAAGTTGAAGAGGTAAGCAAGAGTTCCCCCCCCCCTCCGCTTTGCCCTCACCCCCGAGTTAGCTGCGTTGTGATGTTCGGTAGCGCCGCATGGCGCCCACTCCCCGCCTCCGCCCGCACATTTATGTCTGTTTATTTGCTCTATCGAAGCCATAGTAATAGCGTTGCAGATGAGCTTGTCGACACTTTGTTATCGCTGTTATGTGATGCTTTTCTATTCTTTGCTTTCCGACGTAAAAGGTTACTTTGTCGTTTAGTATAATATTGTCGCACTGTACTGTTCGGTAGCGCCGCATGGCGCCCCCTCCCCGCCTCCGCCCACATATTTATGTTTGTTTATGCTCTATCGAAGCCATATTAATAGCGTTGCAGTTGAGCTTGTCGACACTTTGTTATCGCTGTTCTGTGATGCTTTTTTGTTCTTTGCTTTCCCACGTAAAAGGTTACTTTGTCGTTAAGCATATTGTTGCACTAATCTGTTCTAGTCTGTCTAGCTCTGTGTCGTAAGATTGCAATTGATGTTGTCGAGAGGTAATTGATGAAAGATGTTTCACTGCTGTACTTGGGCAGTAGATGTTGTAAATGAACAAAGGAATTGTTAAAAGGTTCTGTCACCTCCCTCTACTGCACTGGGCTTAAATAGGTTTCAGCCCAGACTGGTTACGCCTGCAAGCTATGCTTACGTGTCAGGCGTTAGTGCTGTTCAACCGTCGTCATCTGCCTCGAGACGCGGCCTGCCTAGCATTGGGTTTCACGACGCGGCTCCTTCTGCATTGGAGAGCTCGTTCTGGCGCGTCATCTGGCTAGTTAGATTAATTATGCATATCTGTACGTACCGGGAGGTACTGGTCGTACTGTAGCATCAGCACCATTACAATATTGCAGTAGCGACGTACCCACGAGTATACGTCCGTCCTGTGGAAAAGCACGAATTGGAATTCGTAACGAGTACCTGTACAATGTCCTGCAATGTACTGTTGCAGGACTGTACTCGTCACACTCGTACCCTCCCCCTCTTGACAGATCAATGAGGTCGCCGCGAGGCAGACCTCCGTGGTTCTTGGCTCCTTTACTGAAGCAATTACTGGGACTCAGGAATGCGCGCTGGGTGAGCGTGCATAAAATCAATGTACGCCTGAGTCTTGGCGAACTTGCGCCATTGGGGCGTCTCCAAGAATTCTTGTAACGCAACTGTTCGATGCACCTCGTTCAATCGGTGCCAGACAGGTGGAATGTCGTCATCACTGAAATGCGTCATGAAGAGCAAATATTTGCCTCGTCGCCCAGGTAGCGACTTGATGCACACAGCAGAGATGTGTGAGATGTCAAACTCCTCGTCGTCTCCTTCAGGGACAGTCACCGGGACAGCTGGCCGTAGCAGAGCGGTAGAGCAGGGTCTTAAGTTGTTAACGTGGAACACAGGATGTAAGCGTACTGTCGCTGGAAGTTTTAATCTGTAACTGTGTTTCCCAATCTGCTCCTCCACTGAAAAAGGGCCAAGCTGTCTGTCTCTGAGTTTCCTGTTCGGCTGTCCTCGCAGAAAAAGATTTGCTGTGACGACTGACACCTTGTCTCCCTTAGCGAAGTGTGGCGCTGTAGACGGTTCTGTGCGCGCTTGCATCTCGTTCTTGTGTAGTTGTAACACTGAGCGTACCAAGCTGTGTACTTCCTGTAACAATCTCAACCGTTCTGTTGCGTCTTGCGAAAAAGGAATCGATGGTCGCATGCTGAAGAGCAGGTCAGGAGGCTCCTCAGGAGAAAAACCAAAGTTAGCCTCGAACGGCGTGTGCTCAATTCCAAGTGCACGCGAAGCGTTGTACGCAAACTCCACTTGCGGTAAAAGTGTCGACCAGTTGGAGCCATCATAGCAACAGAAGCAACGAAGAAGCTGCTGAAACGTGCTGTTCACGCGCTCTGTCAGTCCGTCTGTTTCTGGGTGTCGGCTGGTAGACATGTTTAGTCGCGTTCCAAGGCGTCTCCACAATGTCTGCCAGAAGGCGCTGACAAATTTCGGGTCGCGGTCACTGATCAGCACTCGGGGCAGTCCATGTAAACGGTAGACTCCCTGTAAAAACAAAGTTGCAGTTTCTTCGGCAGTAATCGACTCTGTGCATGGCAGAAAATGGGCCATTCGAGTTAGATGGTCTACTACAATCAGCACACTGTTAAAGCCGTTGCTCTCAGGCAAGTGTGTCAGGTAGTCAAGACCAACTGTGTGCCACGGTCTGGGTGGAACAGGTAACGGGTAAAGAGTCGCGGCCATCTGAGGTCGAATCTTCGCTCGTCGGCACACGACGCAGCGTTCACAAAAATCTTTCACATCTTGGCGGATTCGTTTCCACCAGAATCTGTCGAGTGCTTTAGCAAGAGTGCTAGCAACTCCTCTGTGACCGGCTGACGAACTTTCGTGCAGCTCTGCGATCAATTTCAGTCGGAGCTCAGAGTTCTGTGGAATACAGAGGCGATTGAGACGCCAAAAGTACCCGTCTCTGGCTTCTATCCGGCTGTCTCTTGTCCACTCACCATCGTCCCCATAAAACGAATCTCGTGAGAACCCCTCGCGAATGAGATCAGCGAACTCAGGGCTCAGCTGCAACGCGTCAACAGTCAGTGAATTTAACTGTGCGTCTTCAAACAGCAGCTGGGACTTCCGTCGTAATTCTCGATCTGACGGAACCTCGCCATCCCAAAATAAGGGTACTGTGGCCTGAGGTACGAAGTCTGGTCGCCGGCTTAACGGGTCAGCTTCGTTCAGAGCTCCCTTGCGATATGCAAGTGTCATCGAGCCCACAAACGGTTGCAAATCCCGCAGGTATCTTGCTTGCCGCTTGTTCAGCCTGTTGTTCGGTTGCCTGAGCAGGTGCCGCAGTGTGTCGTGGTCTGTTACGACAAGGAACTTAGAACAGCCTTCAAGATAGCACCTCCAATGCTTGACAGCTTCGCATACGGCCAAAGCTTCTAAGTCGTACGCAGAGTAAGTGTTACCACGCTCAGCTGGATTCAGCTTACGCGCCCAGTAAGAGACTGGTTGAAGACCGCCTCCTTGGTCTTGCAACAGGACTGCTGCAATCCCCACTGTGGAAGCATCTGTAGCTACGGTGAACGTCGCGTCCGAGCCGACCTCCGGAAGGATCAGGCATGGCGCGGAAATGAGCCGTAACTTGAGAGTCTCGAAGGCTTCCAAACAGGCAGGCGTCAGCGTAACCTTCTGTGGCTGGGACTTCCGCAGTAAGTCCGTCAATGGAGCCGTAAGGTCGCTAAAATGGTGTATGAATCTCGCATAGAAGTTGCAGAACTGTACGAAACTGCGAACCTCCTTCTGCGTCTTGGGCACTGGCCAGTCTGCAACGGCCTCGACTTTCTTTGTGGAAACCGAAATTTTTCCGGCTGACACAGTGTAGCCCAGATACTCCATTTCTTGCAATCCGAAGAAGCATTTCTTAAGGCGCAATTTCAGCCCTTCCTCCTTGAATCGCTGTAGCACTAGACGCAGGTGCTCCAGGTGCTCTTCCAGAGTTCGACTGTAGATACAGACGTCATCCAGGTAGACTGTCACGAACTTATGTAAAAAGTCGCGAAGTATGTCGTTCATCATCCTCTGAAATGTAGCTGGTGCATTACACAGGCCAAACGGCATGGCGACCCATTCCATTAAGCCATCAGGGGTCTGAAAAGCCGTCTTGTGAACGTCCTGATCACGCACTCGAACTTGCCAGAATCCAGAAGCGAGGTCGAGGTGTGTGTAAAAGTTCGCGTCCTTAAGTTCGTCCAGTGTGTCGTCCACACGCGGTAGCGGGTAAGCATCTTTACGCGTAACCTCGTTAAGACCGCGGTAGTCAATGCAAAGACGTAGCGAGCCATCAGCTTTTCGCACAAAAAGAATTGGCGAGCCGAATTCACTGTAGCTGGGGCGTATCAACCCAGCTTCCACTGCGTCTTTAAGCTGTCGATTAAGCTCAGCGCGCTCTGCGGGTGACAATCTGTTCAGACGTTGACGTCGCATCGGGCCAATTGTTTCAATGGGATGATCCCACTGTCGGCTTACAGGTGGAGAGTCGACAGGTCGCAGTAACTCCGGGAAGTCATCAAAGAGTAAAGACCGGAAGTTATCACGTTGTTCTGCTGTTAGTTCCTCTCCAGTGTGAAAGTCTGTCGTTTGTTCAGCGACTGACGTAAGTTCAATGACGTAAAAATCAGCATGACGTCCTCTGCTGCGGCGCGTCTTGCGCATGAGCTTCTGAACTTTCGTAGACGACAGGAGTAGACACTCAGGGCGTCGTTCCTCGAGTGTAGTCTCCACAGCTGTGCCGTCCATTAGTGTAAAAATTCTGGTTGTACCAAATTGTAAAGAGGCCTGTTCGTCATCAAGCCATGGTAAACCCAGGATTAAATCAGCTGTGCGTAAATCACGTAAGACATAAAAAGTCCGGTGAAACTCGTGTCGAGCCAGCTCAAAAGTGACGTCGCAGACTGTCGTAGAAGTCACTCGTTGTCCATTAGCGAGTCGAACTGGGGTTTTACTGGCAGACTTCCGAGTCTGTAAAGCAAAGCGTCGTACAAAGTCCTCTGACACAAAATCAAGTGTCGCAGCACAGTCCACTAATCCAGAAATGTGGTGTCCGCCATCAGGAGTTTTCACAGTCAGCTCAGTTCGAATTAACGGGCGAGCTTCCGTGAGGTCAGTCAGTAGGGCTGTAGCTGTCGAAGAAAATTGTCGCAGCGTAGCGATGGACTGTTCCGAGTCGTCTGTTGGTACAGGTACCGAGTCGGGTTGATCAGGTGCTGTAGGTTCTGGTGAGTCGTTAAACGCACAATCTGCGTCGACTAACCACAGCTGTACAGGCCAAGGGGCTGGAGCAACCACCTCCTGTTGCGCTGGATTCTCCAGTGACTGACGTGTAAAAAGCTGTGTCCTTGCTGGGAATTCTTGATAGAGTTTCCAGTGCTTAGTCACCTGAGTAAATTTCGCCCACTTCGGTAGTACAAATACAGCCATCGTAGATGTCGGAGATGTTCGACGACAATCCTCAAAATGCTGCGCAATCTGCTCAGCTAACTCCCAGGGTGGGTTGATGAACACCCTCTCTCCTGTTAAGTCTCTGTCTAGAATCGAGTCACTCGGCGAACAGTGAGGTAAGTCACCGTGCGAGTTAAGACCTTCATCATCAGCACATCCTTCCAACGTGAAGTTGAATCGTGCATGCAGAGGGTCAAAGACTGAGTCAACCAGTTTCCAATCAACTGAACGTCTGGTTACAGGTTTACGACTCTGTCTCTGCTTAGTCTGACGACGACGACCTGCTACTTGCGTTACAGGTGTCGCAACTGTAGTCGATGGAGATGCCGAAGAGTTTATCGACGACCTCTGTCGCTAGCAGTGTCTCAGAATGAACAGTAGATGTAGCCGGCTGCTCCAGTTCATTTGTAGAACAGCCTTGCCACCATCATTGCTTCTTAGGTTGCATTGGTGCCTTGCCTTTGAACTCCGGGCATTGGAACAAACGGTGTCCCTTCTTGTGGCACTTGAAGCAAAGTCCTTCGTCCATGTGTCGCTTACGCTCCTCAGCTGTCATTGCATTTGCGATTGAATTAAAATCTTCGCGACCGGATGGTTGACCACGTCCACCATTGTTGCCACCACGACCACCATTGTTACCACCTCCACGTCCACGTCCGCGGCCTCGTCCTCGGCCACCCTTGTTACGTTTCCAGACGTTAGAGGCTTCCTCAAAAGGGTCTTCAAGGTTGCGCTTGCGAGAGGATTGGGTAGATGGTCCAGCAGCAGACCTTGCATTGCCTAATTCCGGCGAGTCTGTCACGACGTCATTCAGAAAGTTTTGTAGCTCCGCGAGCGTAATCTGGTAACCTAGTTGCGCTCGGTGTGATCTAGCCAGTCTCTGGAGGTCCACGTTTGCAAGACCAGTAATGAAGCGTACACACTGTACCTCCGCTGTCAGGTCTTGACGAGAACGGCGTAAGTAGTCGTTGTACTTCTTAGTAAAAAGCGCGTAACTCATCGTGTTGCTCTGTGTAAAACTTAGCAAAGCGTTAATTGCGTCATCCTGAATGTTCGGAAGAAACGTAGACTTGCGTATCTCCGCAACAAGCTCGTTGTACGTAGATGGAATTGGAGGATGATTTTTCCGGTTCAACCACCATCCACCAAGGAGTCCAGAAAACTGTGAAGTAACCCAGAACACTGCATCGTACGAGTCAGCTGCAATCCCAAGCATTACAAAACGCTGAGGCTGAGCTTCGAGCCAATCCTCCAGTACAGGTGGGTCTTGACCATTCTGGTACGGTGAAGTAATGGCAGCCTTACGCTGAGTCTCCGTAAGAGTCACTGATAGTCCTGCCAAGTTGTGGGTAGGCATCGGCATTCCCACTCGTAAATCTGTAGGTCCCACTCCAGTCAGTCGGTTGATGTGTCCAACAATCAGCAGCCAGACAGAACCAGAGTCGACCGTTGTAAACCGGGGGTACATGTGGAGCTGTCTCGGGATAGACGTGTCTTCATGCATGACTGGAACATGTTGTGTCATTGCTCGATAGAAAGATTCCCACTGAGTCACGTAACCAAAGTGAAGTAAATCACTCTTGTGCTTCTCAGCACGAAGTAACCCAGTCTGTGCAGGCGTAAGTGTCAGACCGTCAGTGTTGATGATTTCCGGGACGACGTAAGTGCCATCCGGATTAACTGTCGACTGTTCCAAAACAACCTGCTCGACCTGAGCAGGTGTACGTAAGTTGCTCGTAGCAAACAGGACAGGAATAGACGCAGAGTACACGGAAACAAGCTGTCGTCCTTGAGGTAGCGTAACGTTCACAGGTTCACCACTCAACAGCGTCAAATCATCCGGTGTCAAAACAAGACCGGTCTCCTCGTGTAATTCGCGAATAGCAGCGTCGACAGGCTCTTCGTTGGGTAAGACAGAGCCAGCAGGGAACCAAGTTCTACCAGTACGAGGCTCACGCTGAAACACCAACTTCAAATCCGACCGTTTAGTTCCTCCAACGTGAATTACCAACACCACGTAATGACCAGGTCCAAGAGAAGCCATCTCAACTCAATCAAACAACGTCGAGCAGTTCAATAAGCGAACGAAAGCGTGCGTCGACCAAAGAGCTCCGAAACCAGTGTGGCGGTTAGCCTCTGAAAGCTAAACGCTAGCACAAATCTGTTCTAGTCTGTCTAGCTCTGTGTCGTAAGATTGCAATTGATGTTGTCGAGAGGTAATTGATGAAAGATGTTTCACTGCTGTACTTGGGCAGTAGATGTTGTAAATGAACAAAGGAATTGTTAAAAGGTTCTGTCACCTCCCTCTACTGCACTGGGCTTAAATAGGTTTCAGCCCAGACTGGTTACGCCTGCAAGCTATGCTTACGTGTCAGGCGTTAGTGCTGTTCAACCGTCGTCATCTGCCTCGAGACGCGGCCTGCCTAGCATTGGGTTTCACGACGCGGCTCCTTCTGCATTGGAGAGCTCGTTCTGGCGCGTCATCTGGCTAGTTAGATTAATTATGCATATCTGTACGTACCGGGAGGTACTGGTCGTACTGTAGCATCAGCACCATAAGCACGAATTGGAATTCGTAACGAGTACCTGTACAATGTCCTGCAATGTACTGTTGCAGGACTGTACTCGTCACATTGTCGACACTATGTTATCGCTGTTATGTTTAAGTTTTGCACATGTGTTTCTATTATATACCTGATAAAAATATTGAATGTTGATAAATAGATGTGATTGTATCTGAGCGTCCTTGTGTGTGTGTGTGTGTGTGTGTGTGTGTGTGTGTGTGTGTGTGTGTGTGTGTGTGTGTGTGTGTGTGTGTTTGCGTGTATATGCTTATGCATATTTCTATTGAGTGCTTGTATGTGTGTGTGTGTGTGTGTGTGCGTGCTTGTATGCGCATGTACTTCTGCATGTGTGTTTGTGTGTGTGTCTTATGCATGTGTGTTTATGTTTGTGTGTGTGTTTATCTTATGCATGTGTGTGTCTTATGGATGTGTTTGTGTTTATCTGCTTGTGTGTGTTGGCTTGTATGTGCATCTGCTTCTGAATGTGTGTGTATGTGTGTGTGGTGTTCGTTTGTGTACCTATTTTGTATGCTCTCTACGTGTTCCTGTGTGTGTGTGTGTGTATGCAAATTTACTTGTGCATTTGCTATGTTAACTAAAAATGTGAATTGTGCAGGTTTAAGAATCTGGACTTCAATGGCATTCGTCCCGACTTTGCGCCTACATTTTGGCGGCTGCAAGAAGGGAACTTGGAGAGCAGTCGCTCAAAGAGCCGGAAGAGAGCGAGCAGAAGGCGGTGCTTATCCAAGCATGAATGCTGCAGAGCTTGGCAAGCAATTGATGTCGTCGAAGAGTAAGTCTTTCACTGCATTCCTTTCCGGGGATTTGACTGGGCGTGTGACGCCCTCTACAGCCAAGCACGTGGAAAAGGATGACTTAGAGCGTTACCTTGAGCTGCCCCAAGAAACGGACAAGGACATTTGTGTGTTGACATGGTGGAAAACACATGCTGCTCTGTACCCCGACTTGGCTTTAATGGCGCGGCAATACTTATCTATGCCTGCTACCTCTGCTGCATGCGAGCGTTTGTTCAACAAAGCGGGGCGAATGCATGACGCGTTCAAGAAGTACACCAAGGAAAATAGCCTAGAGGATGCCTTGTTAGTCTCATGTAATTGTTGAATTATGTATGCGCGAGGAATATGGTTGTCACATGTTGTGAACAATTTCAATTTCAATTGTCACAAGTCTATATAAACTGTAAGAAATGGTTGTCTGAAACCTGTTTTCATCCATATTTTGTGCATTTAATGTTCATTTGGTGGACTCGCACTGGCCATGCGATAAACCATTTGGCATTACTTGTCACATCATATGTGAAATATGGTACTACATCGGAATCTGTTTCCCTGTGATGGCAAGTGTCTTTTTTGAGCCGGAGGGCTATAAACTCACATACATTGCTTGTGGCACTTGCCGGAGGGTCCAAAAGCTTTGCTAAATTGTATGGGATAGACTGTAAAGTACTAAATATGTTTGCAGCGGGCAGAAAGTATGGGAAGTGAATTGTACGTATCTACTGTATGGGATCCAAGCATGAGCAGGCGCAATAGAACTAGTAGAGATGTAAAAATTCAAATTGCAGTACAAACTTCCCCCAAAATGCGCAATTTGTATCAATTTGCATGAGTACTTCGAGTACTTGTTGGAATCGCGAACCCAACGAATCCAACGGAACCAAAAAATTTAGAAGTACTCATGTACTCGGTTCCGGAATCAAAAACACAGGTACTCGCTGGATCCGAACCCTAGAATCACAGGTAATCGCTGGATCCGGACCCTAGAATCACAGGTAATCGCGGGGTCCGAACCCTAGGTTCAGTAGGTAATCGCGGGGTCCGAACCCTAGAATCACTGGTAATCGCGGGGTCCGAACCCTAGAATCACAGGTAATCGCGGGGTCCGAACCCAAGGTTCAGTAGGTAATCGCGGGGTCCGAACCCTAGAATCACAGGTAATCGCGGGATCCGGATCCCTTTTTTAGAGGTACTCACTAGTTCCGGATCCGAAAAAATCAAGTACTCATGGATCCGAACCCAACAAAAAAATGGCGGATCCAGTCCCTGCCGGAGAAAGGAGGGGAAAGGCTAGCGAAAAATCCCTCCTTACGCGGTCGCTCGTTGATCCCGCCGTCGCATGCCGTAAGCCCCGCCCTAATAAGGTCGTAGCCGCTCCTCCCGTCGCGACTTTTCTTCTAGTCGAGGTCCCCCGTCACCTCGAGGGGAAGTGGAAGCGACAAGAACTACAATACAGAAAAAACTCGCGCTCCAACCGCCGCACTAAAATGTTTTCCCGGCAATTTCCCCGGCTTTTCATTTATGGTACCCGGGTACATGCCTTGAGAACATGGCCGCGGCCCTACCCTCCGCTCACCGGTCGCGATTCCGTTGATCACCCTTGTTTCGAGTGCGAGCCTACGCGTTGACCCGGTTTTTGAAGGAGACCGCTTTTAACTTTTAGGAGGCGGTGGTAAGATTTTGGGTTAACGTCATAGGCGTTGTTGGCGCGGGATTTGTTTTTCAATTTATCCGTGGTGGCGGTGTGGAGGATGAGGTGGCGAATGCGTTCTTGGCACTTTGTGTTTAATGGTATCAGGGCACATATGGTCGGTCGTACTATAGCGGGATTGGGCGAGGGGAACGGGGACGCGTGTATAGCTGCAGCGACGGAGGGTTTGGATGTGTTTGCGTGTTTTTTGGAAAGCCTGCAAGTGTCCGGGTTTGTGTTTGCGGTGGGAGGGTTTTTCGGGGGAAGGATGGGCCATATGGTTGCTGCGTGGTCCAAGTGGTTGGAGAGGAGGGTAGTGAATTGCGAGGCGAGAGTGCGTAGGTCGTCTATGGAGACTGTGGATGACGGTGTGTTGACAATGCCGGCATGTAGGGAGGCGGTTAAGTTCATGAGGTCGGGTTTGCTGTGTTGGTATTCGTTTATGTGCTGACGTGTGAGGGGGAGTATGAAGGAGTGTTTGCGGGTGGAGTGCGGGTGTGGGAAGCTGTGTCGGGTGGGGGGTTCGAGCGATGAGGGAGAAAGGGGCGGGGATAACTAGGTGAATGGCCGAGTGGTAGGTGAAGTGTGTAGGGGAGGGGAAGACGGAGATGGTGGATGGGGGGGGTCAGGGGAGAGGGGGGTGTGGAAAGTCAGTGGTCTAAGCAGCCGCCGCTGCGAGGGAAGGTGGGGATAGGAGGGTGGAGTGGGTGAAGGTGGGAGATGATGAGGGAGGTGAGGGCGGGGTTACCGGTACCTTGTTGAGTGGTCGATTGGAAGTCTCCGCCCCAAAGGACGCGGTGGGTCAGGTGGTCATCGGCTAGTCTGAGTCCCCATGGTGAAACTTCTGCGTATAATCGAGTTAGTTGTGAGGTATGGAGCTGAGGTATTTACAACCCGATGAGTAGGTACGGGGTGCCGGAGTGCGGGGAGAGGAACAGGCCAGCAATGTGGGGGGCAAGGTGGGGGGTTGGGGTACGACAGTGGCGGAGTGAAAGGAAGATTCACAAGCCGCAAAGAGGACGCATGCGTGGGGTTGGGTAGTGTGTGTGTGGTGAGGGCGGGCGCTCTTGAGGAGGTATTGGGGGAGGGCGACGCGCAAGCGTGATTTGTGTGTTGAGTGATTGATTTCTGTGAGAATGAGAACGTCCGGTTGGTGGGCGGTCGCGAGGTGTTCGAGATTCATGATGAAAATCTGGAGGCCTCGGGGGTTGAGGTTGATGAGGTGGAGCGATTGGGCGGTATGGTGGGGGAGTGCGGGTGAGGGGGAGTGAGCCGAGGTCGGGAGTGGATTTGTCGTGTCGGGGGCGGGTGGGGGGGTAGGGGGGAAGGTTGGCGGGATGGGGGGTTGTGGGCGGGGGGTGGGGGGGGGGGGGGTAGGGGGGGGGGCGCGTGGCTGGGAGGGGGGGGTGTCTGAACTGAGTGCGGACTGGAATTGGGTGCGGCCGATGGGGAGGGGGTGGCGCGGAAGGTGTGATGCCATATGAGGGAGTGAAGAGTATAGACAGTGTGGCGGGGGTCGTAGGGGGGAGGGGGCGTAAAATTGGTCATGGGGTGTTGTGAGGATGAAATGTGAGTGGAGGAGTACGTGGTGCCGCATGACCACGCAGGGCATGTGTCGGTCTGCCTAGGGGTGTTGAGGGTGTTTAGTGGTAGAGGGGGGGTGGAGGGGTGTCGTTCCAAGAAGCGAGTAAGAAGAGGGAGAGGGAGAAAAGGTCGGTGGGGGGTGGAGGGTGGAGGGAGTCAACCCAAGTGGGAGAGGTGTGATTGATGTGTAGGAGGCCAAAGTGAGAGTGTTGCCATGTGATGATTAAGAGGGGGTGGTTAGGAGTGCCGGGCCTAGGAGGTGAGCCTCTATGAGAGAGGTTGGTCCATTCTCTAGGGTAGAGATCGTGGTTGTGGAGGTTGTCGACCTCGTGATTGGTAATGACAGTGTAGTAGGCGGAGTGAGGTTTAGAGAGGGGAGTGGAGTGAAATTTAGAAAGGGAGGTAATTATGGAGTCAATGTTGGATACTTCTTGGTATCGTCCCCACCGGAAGGAGAGTACTGTTGATATATCTAGGGGACCAATACGGGTAAGGATACGAGGGTGTCGGACGGGAGAGGTCGGGATTGGGTTGTGAAAGGGGGGTAGTGGAAGAGTTCATGGGGTCGGCTGAGTCCTTTGTGATGGTTAAGAGATGTTGGGGATCGGAGGAGATGGTGTGTGGGTCCGGTAAGGAGGCGATTGGGGCGGGGTTGGTGAGGGTGGTGGAGGGTTCCGGGGAGGCGGCGCGGCGTTTCCGGGAGGGTTTGGGGTTGTGAGAGTGGGACGATGATGGAGCGGTGGGGGGTGGGGGCGAGTTGGATGTCAAGGAGGGAGTGTAGGTCCAGAGGGGTGCCAGCGTCGGTGTCCAATAGGGAGCCGTATGCCGGCTCGAGCTGCCATGTCTTGTATGTGTTCGCTGCATGAAGGTGGTGAGTCCAAAGGAGGAGCAAGGCGGGGGGTTGCGGTGCAGAGTTTTTTATTGTGAGGGTAAATGGTGGGGGGGGAGGGTGTGGTGGTGAAGATAGGGTCCGTGATGCGGGACCTACCAAAGGTGGAATAGTGGTGAGGGGTGACAGGTGGCGTGGGTAAGTGTGCTGCGGTGTAGGAAGGTGTGGTTAAGGGGGATGATGGCAGTGCAGTTGGTGGGTATGAGAATACAATACTTGTCGGTGGTGAAAGAAAGTTAAATGATAATGGCGATGTGGAAGAAGGTGGAGGGATAGGATTGGAAGTAGGAGCCATCGGGGAATTGTTTAAGGGAGGTGTAGTGTGTGAGGTCGAAGGTGAAAGGTGTGGAGATGTTTGGGTGGTTTTGGAGTTGTGCATGTTCACGTGCGGTGTGGTGGAGGAGTGTGGAGAGTTAGTGTGAAGGGTATACAATGCCATTAGCTTTGATGCATGGGAGGGAGAGTGGGTGTCGGGACTGAATGAGTACAATGTTGAGGCATGTGGCAGTCCATGAGGTGCTTGGGACGTGTCAAGTGAGTGTGGGGGGTGATGGTGATGGTGTGAATTTGGGGGGTAGTGGGCACGTTAGCGTGTGATGTGTAAAGTGGGACGTGGAATTTTACAGGGTCGGATTGTGAATGAACATGGTTATGGAGTAGGTGGATGATATTTACCCAAAAGGAGGAGGGGTCGTCCTCGATCGGGACAAGCTCTTGTATGGGTTGGAGAGCGTCAGCGATTTGGAGGAGGTAATGTGTGGGTTTTGGGAGGTCCTCTACGCGGGAGAACTGGGTCGGCGCGTGGCTTCTCCAGTCGGAGGTGAGTTAAGACGCGAGTCAATATGTGAAGAGGGCATGTAACACGGGGATGATTTCTGGGCCATAGAGATGAATGAACATGGGGGAGCTAAGTTTGACGCGACGGCTCGACAATTCGGGGACAGTTACAGCTCGCATGATATATATATTTTTTGCTGTCGCAGTGTGGTCTAAAGTTGAGGAATAGCGGGGGCGCGGGGTGGCGCTTGACCTCCTGATGGGAGTTCACGCTAGCGTGAAGCGAGTTGGTATAACAAACCCACCACCGTACATGAGGTGAGAATGTCCAGGCGTACTTCATGGTAGCCGGATGTGAGATCGAGGGTGAGGGGGGTGCGATCACATTGTGGAGGCATGGCATGGTGGTGGGTTTGAGCTGCGGAGGCCGACCAACGAGTACGGTTGGCGAGTTCCCGACCGGTTATATTTCTCGCGCGGGCCGGAAGATCGGTTATTGAAATTGAAATTGAAATTGTTTACAACAATACCAGTAACAACCGGCTGTCGTCTCTGGCCCCCCCCTTTTGCTATGCCATACAGGACTTAGAAGCGTGAGGTAGACCGTTAACCACTGATCCCAACCTCTCCAATGGCAGTAACAGTTTAATAATTTTGTAATCAAGAAAAACAGATCTAAAAATAAATCCACTTGTCGAGAAATGCAAAATTAAACTGCTGCTCGACCTTCACGATGCACGGCCCGCTCCCGCCGAACCGGGGTGTCGACCGGCCTAGGCCGGTCGGCGTTCGGGAGGGACGACGGGCCAGCCTAATCTAGCTCCCGCGTGACTTCGGTCTTGCCGAAGGTAGGAGGGGAAAGGCTGACAAAAAACCCTCCTCGCGCGGTCGCTCGTCGATCCCGCCGCTCCATCCCGTAAACCCCGCCCCAAGGTCTTGCCGCGTCCACCGACGCGGCGGTCCTCCGTGTCGAGGTCCCCCATCACCTCGAGGACAGGTGGGGGGGACCGAGACACACATACATAGAAAAAACTAGCGCTCTTGCCTCCGCGCCTGAATTTTCCCCGCTCATTTCCCCGGTTTTTTCTCTGTCTCGTACCCGGGTATCTGTCGGTTTTCCGGCCTGTGGCCGTACCCTCCCCCCTCTGATCGCGCGTCCACCGAGCAGCCTTTTCTTGAGCGGGGGCCTCCGCGCTCACCCGGTCCCACGCTCAAGGACCCCTAGTAGGAGTATGAAGGTCTGTCGGGGTAGTGGGTGTCGAAGAAGGGGGGGGGCAGGTCACCGTAGCCGGATCCGGCGGGCCGCGAGCGCCCGGAATTAAACAAAACCCTCCGTGCCGGGTTTTCCGGCGGCGCCGACCCAAAGGGTCGTCGCTGCCAGATCGTGTCGCTCCTCCCATCGCGACTGTCCTCCTTGCCGTCCCAGCTTACTCCTCCCCCCGGGAGATGACGCGGGACGACGTAGCGACGCGCTAGTGAGCGCCCTACCCTGGTGCTGCTCCCCAACTAGCTCGACGCCGGGTACGGACATTATTTTTAGTATCCAAAAAAGCTCTCCGTACAGGGCTTTCCGGCGGCGGCTGATCCTGAGGATCGCTGCCGCCTCATGTAGCCGCTCCTCCGTCTGCGACTAGCCACCGTCCTGTGTCATGTCTTGCCTCACCCCTCGGTAAGGTTCGACCGGCACAGGGTTGGTCGACAGCTAGCGAGCGCCCTTTCATGGCGCTGCTTCCCGGCTGGCCACCACCAGCTCCAACACCCGCCTCCCACCGCTGATCCGGCCGTACCCTCCTCGCCATCAAACGCTGCCGTAGTACAGGCCCCACTCCTAAAAGCAAGCTTGTATCTAGGAGTATCTGTAAGCGAAAAAACATATCGGACGGGCCGAGCGGGAGATCTTGGCGCCGGTAGTGCACAGAAATTATTTTTTCAAAAGCCCTCTTTACAGGGCTTTCCCGACAGCTGCTGATCCCACGGATCGAGTTGTCGGCCCTCTTAGCCCCCTACCGTGCCAGGCTTGGCACGGCTACGGGGTTTACAGCGCCCACCACGAGGAGGTGAGGGGATGCCGACGGGCCTGCGAGCGCACCCCCCTCCGGGGCCGCCGCCGCTGCGCCGCCGGCGGGCGCCGGAAGATCGGTTAGTGCGTGGACTTTTCGAGGAGCCATCGGCGAGCGACCGAGCGGGCGGAGAGCAATGTATTGGACGGATGCGGCGAATCGGGGAGGAACATCTCGTGTAGCCATAAATTGGTAAGGTCGGGGGAGACGGCGGAGTGCTTGCCTAGTAGGAGGTAGGAGTCGACCGTTCGGGTTGAAAGGTCAGCGGCCCGTCATGGGTTAGGAGATGGTCGTGGAGATGCGAAGACGAGGGGCGCTTGGAAACCCACGCCCGGGGCGGTTTCCAACGGTGAGCCTACTAGGCCGTTGTCATCGGAGGGGCGTTGAGGTACTGTGAGGAAAGGAGCGAGCGGATGGCCCGCTAGTCGGCTCCGGGGGCTGAGGTGGCCGTCCGTGAACCGAGCCGTAGGCCGTTCCCGGAGTAGGGTATGCTTGTAGGATTCTCAAAGATTAGAGGTCAAAGACATGGTGGACGACGGGGTGAAGACAATAGTTGGATAGGGTGGGAGGTTGTTCGTGTGAGTAGGGGGTGTGGTCGTATTGGTTTGCGTGTGTTGGCGGTACACGACCACGTCTGATAGGACCTGGGGTTTTTTGGCGTCGGGTGTGAACGTCCGAACGCTCGGATGGACGCGATGTGGTGCGCCGTACCCGTGGAGGGTTGATTTTCGTAGGTGATGGTACTCGGAGGGGGGTCGTAGTTCCGAGTGTAGTATGCGGTATGCTTTTTAAGCGGGTGGCGCGGAAGCGGTCTGGGGGACCGAATTCAAATTATTGAAATGTGCGCCTTGTTGTGTGTTCCGTCAGCTATGGCTACGGATCCACTGACCTCGGTGAGCTAGGCTCGGTTGGGGAGAGGTGGCCCGTGCCCGTTGTCCAACGGGCCCTGTGATCACCTGTATGTCGCTCATTGGGAGGCCACGCCCGGAGCGAAAATGGTGAACATTACTCATCTGAGCTACCGACCCATCCCTTTTTCCGGTCCATTAATACTTTAGTAGTACTGTGGTATTTATTACATGTCGGGACGAAAGAAGTGGGAGCAAAAGGAATTGGAGACGTAGGAGGAGATGACTCTCGCAAATAGCACATAGTGATGGCCGGTGGTGTAACTTGGCTCTTCGCAACGGGCGTGCCAAGGATGTAGAGGTTAAAAGTCACACGGGTGGGCGTGTGGCTGATGTGAAATTTCGGCCAAGTAAAAGGAGTGACTATGCGATGCTGCATGCCCCGGACCCCTACAATGATGACCGTTTCTACCCTAGATTTTCATGTGACCGCAAGATGGCAGCGGCGCGGCGCAGCTCACGCCTGCATGTACATGTAGTGGGGCAGGTGGTGGCAGCGGAGGCGGCAGTGCTTACATCTCAAATTCCCTTTGGTAGAATAACGACGTAGAGGTGCATGACTATTGCGGGTATCGTAGCCCCTTTAAGCATCCTATGCTAAAACGCTTCCCAGACAACCCGGCGAAGCACTGGCGTAGAATCTCCAAAACTCCACCGACAACACTCGCGTAAAGCTCAGGTCTAACCATACCGTATGACGGGTATTTGCTTGGTTCCCGGCTCTCCTACACTTGGGTGGTACTTGGGTGTCGTCGTGGTTGAAGTGGTGAGAGGGGATCGTGTTCTTGACTAGCTTATGTTTAACAAAATGCATATCCGGACTTGTACGGTGTAGTGTGTTTATTTCGCAGAAGAAAAGGAGGCGGATTCTTTGCAAATGCCAATAAATATTTTGATTACAAAAATCCCAATTGCACAGTCAAATTATTGGACAGTCGAGGCCGCCAACCCAACCGTCCTCGTCCAAATAATCCCCATCCTCGCCGCCTGCCTCTCTTATTCCCGCCCCCTCTTCCCCCGCTCGCCTCGCGCTTTGACACCCGTGCTCATGCTGCAGCTCCCATACCGCGGATTCAAGCTTTGCCTGCAGCTCTGCGCATAACGGGCCTCAGCATGTTGGTAGTAAATCGCCAAAACAAAGTTTCTACAAACCTAATGAATCACGAAGGGAGACGACGAAACCCATTTTGATGAGATGACATAAAATTGAGTATTCTCACATAAAATTTTGCGCAAGGATGCAGCGTTTGTGGAACGTACACAAGTAACCGCAAACAAAAACAAATGTCGTAATCACGTCGCACCGATGACGCACTACTTAAGAGGTACAATAGCCCACTCTGTTGACATTCACAATTGAGACATCACCCGATGGGATACGGAAATCCCATACAAACCAAAAACTACAAAAGCGCAGCTAAGGAATGCGACATAAATCCACGCCTTGCGAAAAACATTTGCAAAACTGCGCCGCTTTTGTTTCACGAGGCCGTCGAAATTTAATGCATAATTCACCAAACCTCCTCGGTTTTGACCAGCCCATCCCCCCAAAAGTGAAATTTGAACTCAGCACGTCCTCATGCGCTGCTCAAAATAACAATGGCCGCCAAGATTGAACTGACGCTGGCACAAGTACAGAAAATACATAAAGCACGACCTCACTACTGCCTAAAGTACAACCCATATGCTGAAAATACACAGAAAATTGCAGAAAATTCTACGGCAGCACATAAGGGTGGCTTCATAATAATCACCTTCCTCCGCCGAGCTCAGTTTGGCCTCCCATTTATGTTTCGCAGAGTCCAAGGCGGAGGCCAGTCGCTGCCCGACAAGCTCGTCCGACCTCGCGCGCTCCTTCTGCAACTCCTCCGACGCATCTGCCAAACTGAGGCGGAGCACTGACGAGCGACAGCACTACGCTCAGTATTATATCCTTCCATGGCACACTTTTCACATAGTCTAATAGCAACCCGTGTTTGTACCCTTATGCCTTTCAGCTGACTCAACACTCTGATTTTCATCGTTATGTTTGTAAACACAACCAACATTTTCAATAATAACCTATATATTTTACTATGTATATAATTACTATATCATGTAAATAATTCCTGTAAATAATAAGACGAAAATGTACAATATCCGTATCCGTACCATTCGTCGTCCATCGTTTCGATGCTCAGTACTTAGGGAGAACCAACACACCCAACCGTCGCTCCTGTTTAAGGTTAACTGTAACACGAATGCCTTTCGGCTGATTTACTTTTTGTAATCAATTACCTCCTGGTCCGTCGTCTTTTTATTACAATGATAACCCATCAGCACAAAGCAATTTCAATATTAAATAAACAGAGGCGGAAGATTGCCGTGGGAGGGAGTTGATGGGAATATAAACACAAAAACAATTGCGCGAACAGTAAAGATCTGAGAATTGATCGGCGGGGGACAAACGTTCCGCGTCGTTGGCCGCCTCGAGCAGCCTCGCCTCCCACTCTTGCTTGGCTGCGCCCACCGCGGCTGTGAGCTTCGCATTCATCAGCGACGAACTGTCCTCGCGATGCCGAGCGAGCCGCGTGGACGCGTCGTTGAGCGCGGATCGTAGGACTGCGCGCGCAAAAGTAAACCAGGTATGGGCTAAATAAAAAAATTACGCAAAAACTCATCTGTGAATCTGTGCCATGCGAATAAGCAATAAGCCTGTGTTTAAAAAATGTTTACCGAACAAAAAGAAGTTATTACTTGGTAGAGCACCTTTGTTAACCCGTCTCGTCTTATTATGTACATATAATATTCATATGACGAAACGCACAAACATCAAATCCCACACATAAAATGTAAGTGACCAATTCATGTCGACATGCAAATCGCATGGCCGACATAATACAAAACACAACCAATCACACACCATGAGCGAGAAGCTATCAAGCAGTTGAAGCCACACCTTACGTGTGTCCGTAAAACCAAAACGAAATTACGATCCACACACACACACACACACACACACACACACACACACACACACACACACACACACACACAATCTCTCTCACACACGCCAGCCACGCTCAGAAAGCAAAATCAAGACACATCGGAGAGAGACAGGGCACATAAATAAACACGCGGACACAGCTGCATGCTCTTCACTGGTTGGCAAATACACCCACTTTACCAAGCAATAAAATAACAAAAATACATACAAAAACGTTCAACTCATTGGCATCTGTGCACCTTCCATCGCTGCGTTCTGCTCCGACAGGCGCAATTCGAAGCTGCGGAGCGCTTTCGCAGACTCTACAGCCGCCCTTTGCAGACGGTCAAAGCGCTCCTGCAGCCCTGCCGCACGTCGGCTCTCCGCGCGCAGCTCTTCCGCTATTGCTGCAATGGCCGCTTTCAGCTCCTCGCCTGCACCGCCGCAAACATTTTCATGTAAACAACACAATGAAACACATCTCAACACACACTCTTTCCAATACAACAACTTGCTCGGGGATTAACTATAAAAGCCAAGGAATTTACACCACATACGCCACATTTGCAATTCGTAAATAGTAAACTAACCGTGTTACAATTAGTGGGCAGAGACAAATGAGACTTCAGCTGCGGAAAAGATAAAAAACAAATCACATAAACGGTAATCTGAAGAGGTAACATATAAATTTCATTTGTTTCGCTTCCGAAGGAAATTTGTTTATGACGAATGAACGACTAAAAGCTGTTCAAGATAAAAACGCGATTCGATCAAGTATATGAAATGTGTCCGACCAATAACGCGCGTGAGTGTGACAGTAACACCTTTCGCGCCGCTCCATTCGTCGCTGTTGGACACTTCACTCTGTGCGGCTGCCAGCTGTGCACCCAGCTCCCGCTCTCGTTGCTCAGCGGCCTGAGCCCTTTGCGCGGCCGTTTCCTGTGCAGCTTCCAGCTGTGCCAGCCGCGAGGATGCCATGTTCAGCTGACGGCGGAGCTCTGGCGAGATGGTTGCACAGCAGGGAGGAAGCAAAGCATGTCAGCTCACCACATCCATACATCTTTCAGTGTGCCTTTGGTAATTCGATGAAATTTATCACGTACTCATCCATATCGTCATTTTCTGATTAATGGGCACATAAATTAGGTCTGATGTACGGGTACAATAACATTATAACAATTGTGCTATATTTATCTGTTGCGAGTACGGCATGTTTCGGATAAAACGTACATGATTGGCACGATAATCGCAGTTTGTCAACAGTCAATGCGTCGAAATCAAGTTTACGGAAAGTATATGCACGACGATTCTCATCTTTTAGTTGCTCATACATGCAGGCACTGAAGCCTGACAACCCTTGTCGCGGTAATTGTGAGGTGTGTTGCGACACGGCGCAATCAGGCGATTCGGATGACTTTCAACAGGTGTCACTGCGGAAAGAATGCGGCGACGCGACGGCAGTGCCGTCGTCTGCGACGTACCTTGTGCTTCCTTTGCCCCCGCAATACCCTCGCCTTGCTGAGAACCAACCATCTGCTCCGCCAGCCGCGCCTGCAGACCCTCTAACTCCCGCTCCAGCACAGCGCTGCGGGCGGCCTCAGCTCCCAAGGCCTTCTGAGCGGCAGCATCCGCCTCTGCATTAATTAATCATACCCGGCGATCAATCCTTCAACTCAACAGTGGGGGGAGGGTCAACGACTCGCTAGCCCCGCGCCCGCCCACCTTCCCGCTCCGCAGCAGTCCTGCCGAGGGTCAACCGAGCCTTTTCCAGCTCCGCCTTCAGCCGCTCGATCTCAGCGTTGTTCCTCTGTTGAGCCTCGGCCACCCGGCGATGAATCTCCTCCTCCGAATACGGGCCTAGTCGACAAGTCCGAGGCGGCAGAAAAATGTTTATAAGTATACCCTGTTAATGCTATTTACATACTGCAAAGACGGCACAGTCGAGAAATAAAAGTATAAACTCAACCACGAGGAGGGCCGTGTCCGAGCCGTGCCTCACCTGCGCCCCGCGTTATAGCTGCCTCGAGCTTTTTCTGCAGCCTGTCCAGCTGCGCATCCCCGACACGCAGACGCTCCTCCAATTCCTCAAGCCGCTGCGTTTCGGTGGGCGTGTTGTTCACGTGGGTGGTCTCCGCCTCCGCCAGGCGAGCCTCCGCCTCCGCGAGCCGCTTTCGAAGATCTGCGACAACGCAGCGAACAAAAACCGCTCAGCGATCACAACGGCAAATTTCGAAAACAAGGTGACGCGGATCCAATGAGGCTTCGCCCTCCATGCCTATTACATATGACATTCCCCGGCCATACATACCAATAAATTTTATTTTGGTTGCCACAAGCACGATACCCGGACAACTCTAGCTTCCACACTTTTCGACATACGGAAATTCAAAATATGAACACAACGATGTAAACCTCGAACGGCTCATACAATTCGCACCGAGCTTCATACTGGATGTTTCCTATCACCAGGGGGGACGAGGCTCTAGAGTGCCGAGAGAGAATGTCGAAAGAAAATACTTGCCAGAAAAATGTACAAACACGCATTCTCAGTTAGACGACAGATGATAAACAGGGAACGAGAAAAAAAAAGGGACGATACCCTCGACGCCGGCTCCGATAGCGGCGGCTGCAGCACTGGACTGCGCTTCAGCACGAACGCGCTCCGCCTGCTCCTCTAGCCGCCACAGCAGCTCCTCGCGTCGTACAGCCTCGGCTTGCAGAGCGCGCTGCGCTTCGGCCTCGGCCGCTGAGTTGAAAGCCGGAAACAGACCAAAACTGTAAGTCGTCGCAGGACAGGTTTATAGTACAATCATCGTTCTTGAAATCGAGAAAGTCGAAACGTCACTTCGAACGAATAGCGTCCGCAAAACGGCGATCTACAATAACTGCGGATATATATGATTAATACACGGGCAGACTGATACCCGCAGGCGACACTCACCAGAACGCTCTTCCGTGCTCCGTTGCAACGCCTCGTGCGCCTTCACGAGATCCGCCCGTAGCGCCGAAATCTCAGCGGCGCTACGTTCTTGTGCCTCCGCCACTCTCCTCCGCACGTCGGCCTCGAGCGCCGCGGGGTCTACAAAACAGTCAGCCGCAGCACCCGTCAGAAAACTTTCAGATATTCCAGAACGCCGAGGGAATAAACTGTGCTTCGAACAAAAGCCTAAACAATACCCTACATCACCAAAGACGCTTTCATCTCCCACGCTCTTTCCCATCTCAGATTAGCGATATCACGACGCAAAATGATCCGAAGAGTCGCTATTGTGAAAAGGATAGAAACAAGTTTCCTGACGAATGCACGGCAAGAGGCTTTAGCTTATCAGCCCCGCGCGCACATAGCGATCGATTTTGGAGTTCTATAAGACATTATGTAAGCAAACTCCACTTCAAGTGAATAGTAAGGCTTTAGGGTTTGAAGGTTAAAAATAATATCTCACAGGCTACACACATTGAATTATCAGTTTATCGCTCGTAAAATGGGCATCGGCAGGGTTCATCCAGCCGACGTTAAATATGCGTAGCTTTTATAATACCTGATTGCGCAGTAACGAAATGTTCACAACGACATTATGTATGGGTACATTGGACAGGCGACTGTGCCGGTATCACAAAGTATCACACATACCGATCTCATCTCGTTTAGGCTAGGGTATATAAAAAAATGACAGTCACAAAAAATAAAAACGGTATTTTTCGACATGTCTTGACTGCAAAGGTCCCATCGAAAACCGCACATCGACACTCGTCTCTGTCTTTCTGGAAATGCGGCAGCAAACTGGACGCTTCTAGATTAGACTGTCCTTCTATAAAAATTATGAGCTCCAGTTTGCCATAACAATGTCAAGAGCGCCCTTTGAAGCACAGACCTGCTTGCGATGCCAGCGCGGCCTCCAGCTCGGAACGCACACGATTGAGCTCCGAGTCGCCACGTCGAAGGCACTCGGTCAGGTGCGCCTCCCGCTGCGCCCAGGCCTGCGCGTGAGCTGTTGCTGCTGCTCGGGCTGCCTCTGTCTCTGACAGCCCCGCAGAAGAAGCCTCCAACTGCCGGCGCAACTCTGCAAAGAACAAAGAATTATGAATCAATACACAAACAAAAACATAGCCTGCATATTTGAAAAAGGTTTATACGATACCCAAAATCACATGCAGACATAGAGACAGATCTTATGAAAAAAAACACACAGTCTCGCATGTCAATATGTTTAACACAGAAAAGGCCGCTAAAATATTCAGTGAATCTATTGGAATTCAAAAATGAAACTGAACACCTCGGACGCTGAAGCTGAAGTTCCATGAAACTGACAGTACTTGATAAATGCGCACCTTTGACATCCGCTTCGCGTGCGGCCGCACCAGCCTTCTGCTCCTTTTCCAACATCTTTTGTAGCTTAGACAGCTCCACAGCGCCTGCCCGCTCCACCTCGGCAACCCGCCGTTGTAGCTCCGCCTCAACGGCTGCTGGGTCTGCGCAGCGAGTCGGGCAAAATAAGGTCGCGGCCGAAAATGCTCTCTTCGCTCAAAGGGTTCAATGCGCTAGTATCATAGAAACATAACAAACGACACGTAAAAAGGTAATCAATTGAGACATGACAAGTCCAGAAATATGCAGTTATCCGACGTGTTACTCTGCATTGAATCGTTTTATATTTGAAATAATAACAAAATAAAACAAATACCAATTATGCATCAGTAGTATTTATTTATAAGTATACATGACATATCATTAAATCTTAATAGGTAAATGGCTTTCGCCCCACCTTGTGCGGCTGACAGAGCAGCCTCCAGCTCCGCCCTCACTCGAGTCAGCTCAGTATCGCCCATTCTCAGTCTCTCCGTCAGTTCGCGTTCGCGTTGGGCGTTGGCCTCCGCAGCGGCGGCAGCGCTCCCTCTCGCGGCCTCCATTTCCGCGATTCTGGCTGCGGCCTCCGACAACTGCCTCCGCAGCTCTGCGACAGAGAAAAACAGTGATAACAATCATGATTTAGTTTCGAAAACACAATTATTGAAGTAACGCAAATATGCACATAAATATTTTATTGTAATTCATTTTCTGTGGTCTAGATATTTGTTGACAAACCTTCCTTCGGGTTATCTGTTCTCATGTAAAATATTAAATAAAATGTATCTGTACTCTACACACATGGCAATTATGATTCGCCCATACAAAGGGATTAAATGGATATTCAAAGAAATCTAAATATTGCAAAAATCTTATGAAGCATGTAGCTTGAAATACAGACTGCCTTATTATTCCATGGACAGTCCCGAGACGCACCGATGGCTTCTCTGTCCAACGCTACCCCGGCCGCGCGCCTTGCCTCCTCAACATGACCCTCCATCGACGCGGTCTGCTCCTCCAAACGCCGTGCAAGCTGCGCGTTGCGCTGGCGCTCTACCTGCAAAGCCCGCCGAGCCGCTTGAGCCGCGTCTGCACATGCAGCGCAGATCAAGCACTCAATTTTAGCGCCAAAAACGTCCTCAGCCAACCTGTGCAAAGTCACGTGCTAATATTGTCTATCTTGTATTCGAATAAAACCACAAGAAAAACACACCAAGATACCGTAGTTTGCAATGAGAGTGAAGGCTAGTTAATTCCGAACATTGACAAGTTTCGACGGGTACCAGTACTCCCTGCAGCTTATCACGTACCTACCCGGCATCTAGATCAAGATGGAAACCTGCAGCGGAAATAAAGCTCGCAAATATCGCGATATTTAGTTTGGGGTGCATGAGAAAGTATCAATTTCTTACAAGAAAAAGCAATGGAGGCCACCAAGCCAATAGAAGAAAAGAGGAAAAAACCTAAGCCCGAGGAACAGGAAGGCATGCCACAGTATCAGCACTACCCTCCTGAAAAGCGTCGCGGAGATAGGAACCCAGAGTGCCATGAAGAGCAGCAAAAACACGCTGCATGAATTCACGACACGTCTCATTTGGGGTGCATGAATAAAGTAATTTTCATGAAACCTGTGGAAACCACATCGAACAGGAGAAAGCAGGAAGAGGTGTATCTTTAGCGGGTGACGTTAGGGTATTAGCCCAGTTGCGAGCAATATCAGGGAAGCGCAAGCAAAGATCGTAAGCAAACAAAAAAATCTCGCATCCACATATCGCCGCCACTTGCAGCGACTATTGCCCAGTCAAAAAAATCAAAAAAAAACTCTTTCATCCCTACGGATACCTGCAGCCACTGCGTCTTTCCCTCTTAATCCCCCCCCCCCCTCCTTTCCCTGCCGTCGACCGGATAGATAGTGCTCCTTGTAATTATACCGACCCATAATATATATTACATTTAAATATATACATAGAGATACATGCAGCCTCTGCCTCGTGTAAAATTTGAATCGAATTAACCTAGCAACCACGGGTAGCACAGGTCGCTGGTAGTTGTGATAAGAATATTATCCCTGATTACAACAAACACATATATCAGGTCGGATAAGAAGATTACTTGGGATAATCACATTATCACGATGGTTTGCTACCAAGTACCATTACTTGCCCGACAAACCAGATATCGCGCTTGAGTAGATGCAACATTCCCAGCTGGCAGCCGATCGGGTTTAGGGTTTCACCGCGAACACGTACCATATGCCAACTAACTGTGAGTCGATGTTTCGTGAACACGTGTTATTTGTACATAAATAATTGCGACAGTAGTAGGCATCGGTACTTGGAAGACTTTGCGCGCTTGGATCCTTTCTATTAAAAACATTTATTACAAACAAGAAAAGAGTCGAAACCACTGGCAGGGGAGAAAATGAGGCAAATCAGGCGAAGCCCGCGGAGCAGGGAGACAGGCAACAGCAGCTGCACCACCCTCCAGCAAGGCATCACAAAGATAGGACGCGAGCGTGCCATTGCGTTTGTATCTTTAATAGTAAAGAGTATTTTCGTGAGTTAATATTTTGAGTTTCCTAAACTGACGTATCGCTTTCATAAGTCCTTGATTTTTCTATATTAATCTATGATACGTTTTTCCCTTTTTTCTTCTTTTTGAACGGTGGCTTATGCTGCTTTTTCTTGTAAGAAAGATATGAATAATAATCTGTGCGAATTGACATTCGTCTCATCAATAAAAAAAAGCAGCAGAAGCCACCAAGCAAAAATAAAAAATCATAAAATAATGATGAAACCACGGACATAGAGAATTGTGTCGACACACAGATAGTCATGAATTGGTGCTACCATAAAATCAGAAATAAAATTACATACACATCCGTTAAGAAAATGAAACAGACGAGCGGACAGAAATCGCAGTAAAAACATGACGAGTAGGGGAGCAGAGACAACAGGGTCACCACAGCAATCACATGGCAACAGGCAGGGTGACATGGCAACCACAGTGCCACACGGTGCACAGACCCAGCAAAGCATCAACGCGTCCAAAAAAGAATCAAGGGCAGAAAGGTGCACGCTTTGGTATGGAATGACCCGTAGCGACTGTCCATCGTCTGTACATTGTTCTCTTCAAGAGACATTCCTATCGAAAATAAAGCGGGAGACACATTGGCTATGAACCCGGTAGTACGTCCCAACACATCATCATAGTACGCTACCGGTATCAGCACAGGTATCAGAACAGGTATACGCGGTGTGTGCAAAGCGCGTAGAATATGTACTAATTGTGGACGCGATTCAGAACCGAAAAAAGTACTGCTACGCGGCCTTTGCTATCTATTCATCGGAGGATCGGAGCTCGACAAAAATCAAAAGCTAAGACTGCTTCAGAGACAAAATTTAAATAATAGTACCTGTACCCGGTCGATACTACTTTATCCATTTTCTCTTGCTCGGATTATCTTTTAGGTCGCTTGACCATAGGTAATTATTATCTGCTTTCCACGAAGCATAATATCTAAAGCGGGCAATATATAAATATTGGATATCGACCCTCTTGATTTGTGGTCTCCACGGCTTTTCCTTGTAAAGAATTTCCAAAATAATTATCGATGTAACACCACATATTCGTCCGCAAAAGAGCACATATCAACAGAAAAGCGGCCCACTCACCGTCGCGCTCCGCTCCTGCACGCCGAAGGTCCGCTCGCGCTTTCCCCAACGTAACACGCATTTGCTCCAGCTCCCTACCGTTGTGCTGCACCGCATAAGCCACCCGCCGCTGCACCTCCGCCTCAATAACGGCAGGATCTGTGCGGCGACACAGCGGGTTGCCTACTGTTAGGCATAGGGTCACAAAGTAGTCCTGGCAAATGAAGAAAAGCCAACCGCAAACGTCAACATTTTGTACATACCAGAATCATTTCCCAGCAGAGTCGCTACCAAAAGGCAGCCAGACATTTAGAAGACAGGCAATGACAGCAAAATGTAAAAAACGAATGATATAGATGCAAAAATGACTTAGTGCATCTTAAGTTATCAATTATTCAAATTCGAGAAGATCCGTAAAAGGAGAAAAAATCTAAAAACAAGTTAACATAACGTGATAATAGTTTCAGCGATTCACACAACCTCTTTTTTGTTTAATGCGACGCATAGGGAAAGTGGAGCGAGCCAAAAGGAGGGCGCTGTGCTGTACCTGCATGTGCTGCTGCATGGGCCGCGGCGTGCAGCTCAGTGCGGACGCGGCTCAGCTCCGCGTCACCTCGCTGAAGGCACTCCTGCAATACCCGCTCGCGCTGCGCACCCGACTCGGCGGCCTCTGCAGCCGCAGCCCAACCAGCCTGCGCCTCGGCCAGGCGGGTAGAGACAACGCCGAGCTGTCGCTTCAACTCTGCGCGCACACCTTCGACTCAGCATTAGCATCAAAACGCATTATTATTCGTTGTAAAGTTATTGTAACCTGACATCCGTGTGGAAAACTATCACAAGCTAAGCCAAGTGAGCAATGACTATGATCGGTCGAATTTGAAGAAGACATACATCTCAATGCCTAAGCCAAACTGGAAGTTCAAATATTTGAGCGTGCGGCCCGCGTTCCTACACATTATAGTTTCCTCCGATCAGCGCAAATGATGCTTGATTTTGTCGAAACATATAAAGCGGACAAATGAAAGCTATCCAATAAATCAACCTGCTTAAGCTTTTAACAAGTTAAGAAATCTGTAATCAAATATGTGTGTGTGTGTGTGTGTGTGTGTGTGTGTGTGAGAGAGAGAGAGAGAGAGAGAGAGAGAGAGAGAGAGAGAGAGAGAGAGAGAGAGAGAGAGAGAAGGGGGGGGAAGAGGAGAGGGGCGCACACCTTCAACTTCTTTGCGTAGCTCCGTTGCGGCCGCTTTGATTCGCTCAGCCTCCTCCCCTCGTCGCGCTGACTCCTCACGCAGCCTCTTTTCGGCGGCCGCGTGCTCCTCTATCACAAAAAACGATGCATATTGGACATACAACAAAACAAAAACCAAAATGAGCTTCGCAAGAGACTTCCAAAGACAAATGAATAGTATGACGACGGAGGCGAGGTCGCGACGGAGGCGAGGCTCCTCGTTGTTCCATTTGCATATCAGTGTATATGAAATTCAAGAGAGCAAAAGGAAAAAATCAAAAAGGCAATGCGCTGCGATACGTCTCGTCCGTCGCTGCTACTCTAGATTTGCTGCGATGCTTGTTTTGCGGTCTATGTGTATAATTTCAGTGCGGAATTTTCATAAGTCAGCAGATCACGAAAAATGTGTGGGTCGAGACGCCCACCTGCCGCTGCGGCCCTTAACCGCTCAGAATCGGCCTGGCTCTGCTCCACCGCCTCGGCCACCCGCCGCTCCACCTCCGCATCCACTTGCTTTGGGTCAACGGTGTCTGTGAAGGTGGCGTGCATGTAGTTATCTTATGGCGGTGTATCCATCACTAACGCGGTTGGTGAGGGGTGTGAGCATGCTGCGTCACTTCACATCAGACTGATAAAATAATATTTCATGATATGTTAATATTCTGAACACAACACCCAGCATATCATATTCGGCATCTGAAAATACTTTCACGTTTGTTCTTGAATTCGCAGACCAAAAACAGCGATGCAGCGTCATCCGCCATAATGATGGAACATGTGAAGAACAGAAAATAATAAGATTTGTTGAATATGAAAAATAACCGAATGTGTTTTCCCTCTTAGTTTCATGCAAACACTCATTCTTGTAAGTGTACCCGCGTGTCAGTTCATTCAGGTTCACTTGGTATACGTTGATTTTAAATGTGTCATTGTGACTACATTAGGCCTATTTGCAAGAAAGAGAAAAAGTGAGACGAGCACAGGGAATAAATGGCGCCTACCCTCGTGCGCCTCCAACTCCGCTCGCATCGTAGCAACCTTCTCTTCGCCCGCCCTCAGCCGCTCTTCCAACTCAGCCCGCGCTCGACGTGCCGCCTCAATCTCAGCGGCAGCCGACGCCTGGGAGGCCCGCAGCTCCACCAACTGTCCGCTTGCAGCAACCAACTGCTGCCGCAGCTCTGATTGAATACACAGCGCATCAGCTCTGAATAAATCAGTGGCAATCACAACAAACACAAGCAAAAAGTGTTTAAAAATTATACAATCGATAAATTATCAAACATTAGAATATGCAAGATAGAAGTTGAGCAAATACATGTCACAAATTAATTCCAATATTGGTTCGAAATACTGACGAATTTTTGCTCATTGTTAAAATTTTACTTCATCTTTTAGTTGTTTTCTATGCATTTAATTTTTCACCCGCTTTGCACAATGAAACGGAGCGGTGCATGCTTCAGCGACACACCTTCCGCGGCTGCCCCGCCTCCCTGCTCCAGAGCCAACCTTGCGGCGGCCTCCGCCTCTGTAAACAAACAATCGGTCGTCAGATTTTCGCCAAATTTCAAGCGATCATATGAACCAACGTGGATGTGCTTAAACCAACGTGGATGTGCGAGACGAAAATGAGTGAACATATCGATAGGTTTGTGCTTATGGGTACGCGCAGTGAACCCTGTAAGACATCGTGATAAATGTTTTACCTCACAAAACCTTTTCAAGCAATAAAATGTTCCAAGGGAATTCACATGCACATAAAGAACGTAATTTGGGTCTTAATGTTTAAAAACACACAGGAGGTAACACGGGTGCGGTCTGGTACCTTCCCACTCTTCCGCGTTCTTCCGAGCCCCTTCCAGTTCCGCCTGCACCCGCTCCACCTTGGCCTGGCTGTGCTGCAGCGCCTCCGCCACTTGCCGCTGCACCTCCTCCTCGACCGCAGCTGGATCGATTCCTGACAACAAAAAACAATACACACAAAAGTAAAAATCTTACTCTTACAGATAGAAATCTCGATCCATGAATGTAAATATTGCTTACTTCCTTTATTTCGCAACCCTAAGCACAATTGAAGCAGAGCACTTTCAAACCCTGTTTCAGCAACAGGAAGGAGTTTACACGGCTTAACCATAAATGAATGAACAAATGTACACATCGGTTGGCAATGCCTGCAACACAAAGAAAGATTCTGCCTCGAATGTTTGTAAGAATGCAAAGAAGAACAAGTCTGAGACTTCGAAACTACAAATTCTGGGACATGCAAAGTCCAATAAATCCAAAAGACGCCAAAAGAGTTTGATTGAATTCCATCAATTCCGTCAGCCAGTACACAACTCAATGCGATAAAACATAACCAGGAATATGTAAAAGTATACAATGAGCGGTTAGGTCAGCGCAGTCGAAATTCTCGACAACCACACACTCGCATAATCGACACACGGAGTCCGCGCCCTGCAAAATCACGATTGAGGTATTCGCAGTGTTGTCCTACTTCCTTATTTGCTTTATGGGCAAAATCGGAAAATATGACTGGCAGTACATTTCCTTAACAGAAGGTAATTGGACATTGCAAGAGACAGTCCCTGAGATTGTGGGTGGGTGGGTGGGTGCTCAGTGAGTGGGGAGAAGCGAAGGGAAGGGAGAGAGAGGAGATTGGGTCTGTTGTGTCATATTGTGATCGTATGTGTGTATATGCTGAGGGAGAGCAGGGACGAGGGGGGGGGGGAAATGCACCATCATTGACAGAGGACACGTTTTGACATTCCATACCCTCCGGTTTTTCATACAATAAAATGTACATAAAAGCTAATGGTACGTCTAAGAACATGGCAATTATCAAAATAGCTTATGGAAACTCTAATAAATCCGCTGATGCGCCGATGAATCACAATTCGAACAAATTATGAAAACTGACACAGGAATCAATTATACAGTGGTGGCTCCACCTTCCGTTCCGTCGCCGTTCTCCGCAGCGGCCTTCTCCTGCCGTGCCTGCGCCTCCTCCAACTCCGCTGCCAGCTGCCTACTTCTCGCCCGCTCCACCTCGAGCACCTCTGAGGGATGGCGAAAAATGGGAACAGTGAGCTCTCCGCGCCTTCAATCGACACACTAAAGCTCTTGAAACATTGTAGTACATAATAACTCTCCGCAAGACGGGCAGACGAGAGTGCATGAGTGCGTAACTTAAGAACAATGTTTTCCTGGGGTGTGAGGGTCACATATTAGTCGAGATTGCACTTCAGAATGCAAATTGAAGCATGGGCTAACTTCACTTGCGTACAAATCATTTATAGGCTGAAAACCTTAGCGCTAGACGGGATTCACTGGTTTAAGATCCAGCAGTGGGCTTTACATCACATCTACATGTAGACGTACACATTTTCACGCACCCACACACAGACAATCACACATACACACAAGCATACACACAAACACGCACAAAGTCACACAGACATACACGCACACACACACAAAAACACGTACTCTAACACATACACACCCACTTACCCATAAACGCACAAATACACACAAAACACAAAAATACAAGCAACAACACAAGCACCTATGCATATACACACAGAAACACATATACGTACGCACTAATAGTCACATAATCACACACACACACACACACACACACACACACACACACACACACACACACACACACACACACACTAACAAGCGATAACTCACGATTGCAAGCACATGAATATAACAACACAGGCACACGCGCGCAAACACATGCGCGCGCACGCTCGTGCGTACCAGCAAGCTGTCTCTCGAGCGCCTCCTCCGCCTTGCCCAGTTCCTCCTGCGCCGTCTCAAGCTCTGCCGCATTTTTCTGCACCGCTTCATTCACGCGCCGCTGCGCGTCCATCTCCGCCTTGGCCATCCGTTCTGCGTCGTTTCGGAATATGTTCAAAAGCAATCGAATCAGTGGATTAAAATGAAGTGAATTTTGAACAAATCTGAACAAATCAAGTACAACAATCACGAATGAAATAATAGAAAAAGTGAGCCGAAAATAATTGAAAGCTGTTTAGGTGAACAAAACTTCAATGATGCAAGCGCTGAAATTACGGGACAATAGGTGAATTCATGAAACGCTGATTCAGTAACTAAATGGTTCAGTCCAGAAATGCCCCATATTCCAGAAGTGCCCCGTACAAAAAATAAATTTTAGTGGCGACAATTGATCGTGATCGGATAAGGGAAACAGATGCACCCACCCGCATGCGCTTCCGCCACCTTGTCCATCTCCTCAGACAGCCGACCTGCTTCATCCTCGGCGGCGGCCAGCCGCTGCTCCAACTCTGCCTCTCGCCCTCTCGGGATGCCCGACTCCAGCTCACCGCGCGCTGCCTCGACCTCCCTCCGCAAACCTGTGCGTCCAATTTTCCAAGAAATACATAAACCGCATTAATGACTTATGCACAATTCTGTGTTGACATTGAGCTCTTTGGCGGGGGATTGCAGACACGTCGAAATGGGATGCTGAAAGCAAATATCACTAAATATTAGTGCAATCTCATAAACACCGCCGATCTTCCAAAGACGCCGCTGAACACGAAATCCAAAGCATGCCAAAACCAAATATCGCAAGACGACGACGCTGCCGGAGGACAAAATGTTGGCAATTATGTCTTCAATATTAAAAAAAAAACTGCTTCAGAGCGATGGCATTGCTGCATCTTCGACAAACGGTGGTATAAGGGAATAGAGGGTCATTCTTGGAGCGTATGACGAGAGTACTCTTCGCCGTGTTTATAGCCCAAAATCAAACATTTTACTCCATAAACTCACATGCGAACCCACAAACAGGAATACTGCATGACAATAGGGCGAATTTATACAAATGTGTTCATTTGGACGGGACGCGGGGCTCACTCGCAGTCTCCTTCGCGTGCGCCTCCGTCGCAGTGTGTTGCTCCTCCAAAACTCGTCTCAGTCGGTTCGACTCTTCTTCCAGCGCAGCGATCAGCTGCTCGTTGCGAGCCTTCTCCTCCGCCAGCGCCTTCCCGTCGTTTTCATTCTCTGAGACTCGTCACAGCACAGCGGCCAATGATCAGAAAATGCACCGAGCCCTGCTACAGTATTTTCTTACACTCTTTGCGCGTATTTAAATTCAAGGTAACATCGAACATCAGCATCTCACATATTCCCTATCCGCGCCATTTCTAAAATTCATTGTTACGTAAATGATAAAGTCATTATCCGTGAAACGTTCAGTTTACCAATTAAAGTTAATACAACGAAAAACAAAACTGTTAAGATAATCAATACCACAATGAGACGTTCGCGAAATGGTATAACATAATTTCTCACCTCCAGTAGAAATCAAGCGGGCGAGCAACAACACACAAAATTACTATCGAATATTCTTCAGAAGATACAAACGTGTATAAAATATATATATAAATTGCAAAAATGATCAATACTTTTTTAGAAGGTACACCCAAGTACCGCTGATCAAAAACCTCTTGTTCACTTACTGGGCATTTCATCATGGAGGTGCTAAACATTCATTGCGCGTGACCCGACGAACAATAAAATGTGATATTCTAAGGAATTAAAACGTCGAAAGCGCGCGAATCTACACATCGTACCGCTTTGCTCGAGAGCGGCCATCGCACGCGCCACTTCCGCCCGCACGTCTGCCACCTCTTGGCGGCTCCGCTTGAGCGCCGCGCCCATATCGGGAGCGGCCTGCGCCGCGTGAAATGCCGCCTCCGCCCGCGCCTCGCCCGCCATCTGCACCATCATCGCCCGCCCAACAAGTCCGACTGCCATAGACTTACCCTTCCCCGACAACCGCGCGTCGCCTGGCGTCCACAAAGCGACAGACACACCTAAAGGCCTCGTGAAGGGGGGGGTGATGGGAGAGACGGTCTATTTTTTTTAAAATAGTAAAAACAGACACTCGACGAACGTAGTGAATTTGGTAAACGCAGTGAGGCGCGAGACTCACTGGTCGCACTTGCAATGTGCTTTGTCAATGCAAAACATCGAACTACAACGCGATTGGATCATTTTTCATGAAGGCCATACAAACATTTACACATTGGGAGTTGTGTGGCGAAGAAATCTAATCTATCAGGAAAAGAATTTTGTTTTCCTCAACAGAGCATGAATTCTCAGCCGCTGTAAAGGGCAGGGCAGATTCCGAGAGAGGAGATGAATGTCAGCACTGTCTTTCGCATGTTTGGTGTCGGGCGGACACATTACTTGTGTCAAATCGATTCGAAGTAGGAACGGCGGCATTTAGATATTGCGCCTATAAAATTGGGGGCTTCAGGCGACACCACGGACACCACGGACATTCTATCCATTTCCCCAGTGATGTAAAGAGTACGCCAAACCGTGAAGCTTGGCGGTTAGTCCTTTGACTGGCCTATTGAGACACTAACGGGGCGATGCATATTTCACGAATGTGCCCAAAGGACATTACGCAAAACACGAATCACACCGACTATTTGCAGGCACTTGAAAAGTCCGACCAGGAAAACGCATACACGCCACGGCCGTTCCTTCCATTACACAAATTGCAGTGGGGGATATAACCGAATGTCTTTTTTTACTCTCTATTGGCACAAAACATCTCACCTGACGTGGGAGGAGCGCGAGATGGCTTGTCGCTCGCAGCCTTTCTTGCGCGAAGCTTTTGCAGCTCGGCCTCGGCAGCATTCAAGCGCTGTCGAAGCACCGCCTCAGACTTCCTGGCGCCTTCTTGGGCCGACGCAACCTCCTTCAAGGTGTCTGCCCGCACGGTTGCCAGCTGCTGCTTGAACTCTGGCGAGGGACACGAAAAGGGTGATAATAAATTATTGAAATAAAACAAATAGGAAGCCTTCTCCGATACTTGAACATTGTAAATGCAGTGAGATCAAGTTTCAAGGAGGCATAAAAGCCCGTCAACGCCCCTGAACTTGGAATCCGACAGACGCATAGAGAGAAACGGTGTTTACGACAGTAGAGACGGGAGTAATAACAGGTGACAAGGTTGGTAGTGCATATTTGAGCCAAAGAAAGGGTCGACTCATTCAAGGGGTCACTTGGGCTCATGTCCTACACTACTCGGAGTTCAATTATGCAGTGCGATGCGCCAAAAATAAAAGTTGATGAAAATAACGCCCTGTCGTGGGTGGAAAGTTTTTTTTTCAAGCGTTTCAAGCAGGTTTCGAAAATCGATTCGTTTTTTCAGAGGTCTCGGATCACATTTCCCACTGCCGCCATTGTTAAATTCTCGCATATTGCTGTCTATCCGCAATAACAAAAGAGAAGCAGAATACACACTGGTAATGGCAATATTCGGCATTTGCGCTTAAGAAGCCATGTTTAAGGATGCCACGGCAAAACAATTACTATGACTGCAGAATCAAGCACAGAGCAGAAAAATGTCGGTACAACGAAATCAATAATTACGTTAAGAACAAGCAAAATACCTGACACACATCCACAATAACTAAGTGAGAGCAATCACTTTAAAAAAACGAAAAAAACCAGCAACACTGAGCCATTTGCGGTGTTATTCCAAATGCGTTCAGGAATGACAAACATAAATACCATACTAGTCATACTAATTGAAAGACAGTTGGCAATACAGTTGCATCGCAATTTGATATTTTCTCACTAATTTAGAGAGCCCGCACCCTCAGCTTCGTTCGCTTTTGCTTTGATTGCCCCCGCCTGCTGCTCCAGCCGCGCCGTCATCCTCGCCATCCGCTCGCTCAGCTGCCTGGACAGCGCCTGACTCTCTGTCGCCTCTCGCTCCAGCATCCGCTTGTTGGCGGCCTCCGCCTCTGCACGGCACAACAAAGCAACCGCGGCGCAAGACAGTCGCCTCTCAACTCTGCGCACCAAGTTTCACTGAATCCGAAAAAATGATGCAGCTGAATAAACGTGCTAGGTATGAAAAACCTAAAAATGCAATGCGCTTCGAAAGGCTGAATGCTGTTCTTATCATTCGGAGCCCTCTTCAAATATCGATCATTTCATACTTTGAAAAACTTCAATTACGTATATTTAAAATATGCATCATTACACTTAACTTACACACGACCTAAGGCAGCATCGACCAATGCAAAATGCACCGTCGATGTGCCCACCTTCCAAATGCCGAGCGCGGTCCAGTGCCTCCCTTGCCTCTGCCAGCTCAGCCTGAAGCCGCGCAGTCTCTGCCGCGCTCTTCGCCATTGCTGCTTTGACCTCCGCCTGATCCGCCCCAGAACGTTCTGCCAATCCCAGCCCACACCCTTTCAGGTCGCCGACGAAAGAAAAATCGAAAAGACCAGCCGCAATACACGGGTCGACACAACAGGTGCAGAAGGACATAAGAAAATTGGAAGGCAGAAAGACAGTGTTAATCTTACGGTACAGTTATTCCGATACTTTGTCAGACGCTCACAATCTGAGGACTACGGCTGACGTTGCGGGAACGATAGAATACAATAAAACATATGAATCTTACAATTTGATATAATCTATCACAATATTGGTTAGGCATTTCTATTCTCGCAAGCATTGTTTCATTTTCACATTAAAAAAGCGTTTGCAAGCACTCTGGCCTTGATGACCACGACTGCCTGATGAACCTCGAACGAAAGGCAAAGGTGGGTGTGCCCGCACCTGTCTGCGTCGCTCTCGCGTTCTCCAGTTCCGCTTGGAGCCCCGCCACCCGATCCGCCTCCCTCCGCAGCTTCTCCTGCAGCTCCCCCTCGCGCTTCCCGCTCTCCCGTGTCTCCCGCGCCGCCAGGTACTGCGCTTCCACCAGCTGCGCGCGCGACACCGTGAGCTGCTGTCTGAGGTCTGCCGCACCAAAACGACGGCCACACCAAAATGTCAGAACCTCAAAAGATAATACATGCATAAAAATTGATAACACAAAACAAAGCGCGTGTGAAAATCTCCGTCGCACAGCCAGCGAGACAATCATGTAAAACATTGAATGACAGGGCTGCCAACTGAAAGAAAGTGCAAAAGTAACCTAATGCCAAATTACATGAAAAACGGCAAATAATACGGCGGACTCCATTCTTGAGATGTGCAGGCACAAAAGCAAAATCAAGGATAGGCGAATGATTCTCGCTGCAGGTTGGAAATACTGGAAGGACACGGGTATATATAGATATGGGTGAAGGGGGCTGCATCCAGACCTCCCGCCTCGTCGTGACGCGAGCTCGCGACCCTCCGCTGCTCATTCAGCTCCGCTTTCAGGCGCTTGGTTTGCTGCTGCAGCTGACGTCGTAGCTCCTCGCTGCGAGCTCGCTCCGCCTCGAGCTGCCGCTGAGCACCGCCCGTTGCCTCTACGCCAGCACAGCAAAGCGGATTTAAACCCAGCAGAGCAGAAAATCGAAAAAGAATGCCACTTTTACCACTTACAAGGTTCGAAAATAGATAACGAATCACCATACTCAGGAATAAAGAATTGAAATCCTCACTCATCGCCGACAGACGCGCAATTTTAATGACACCGTTACATCATGAAGCAATCGCTGTTTCTAGAATCTTGTGCTTTAGAAGTGCATAGAATTCTTCTAAAGTTCGCTGTTTCCAGAGACGTTAATGTTCTGCGTTGCCAACATACAAGGCACTCTTCACTGAAAATTGCCACCATCTGCGAAAGATGGCTTTTGGTTATACTGTTTGCCAACATATCAATAATTGAATAACATGTGGTACTGTTGCTAAAAGCAAAATCACATCAAATTGTTTGAGAATATCTATGTTCAAATGTTATCGCTGCAAGTGACAGACAAATAGCGATGCTTACTATTGAAGTATATTTTATATCGCGTCGTATTTTGAATTCACGAAATTGCTCAGATCATATCAGCTAGAACATTCTGATTGTGTGACGCTATGCACATTGCCATTCACCCAACATGCGCTAAATCAGAAGAATGCCGTTGCCTGCACGATGAAATCGGGCAATCGACTAGGCAAACGAAAGACCGCATACCAATCACTTGTACTTATAAACCAACGGATTGCTGCAGTTTCACAGAAAACGACATGGGCGGTAATAAACCCTAAAAGCAACCCTTCGTTTCCGTATTCAGTCATATTTTGTTTAAATTCACAAAAAATCTGCAATTTGTAATCAATGTAGTTTGTAGATTAAGAATATTGATTTATTTTAATTGTTAATTACTGTACGTTTGCCCGTATCATTCACAGTACTACCTCCGCGTTCGGAGGACATCGCCTCGAGCGCAACTCGCGCCTCGGCCAGCTCCAACCGCAATCGCTCAACTTCGCCACCGCCGCCGCCGCCTGCGTACGTACCAACAGGCGGGTTTCATTTCAATGGACCAAAAAGGGGTGCATGTCGTAGGGCTTGGGACAGCAAAGCAGTGCGTAGTGGTGCTGTTGTAACGATGATACGTGTTCGTTATTAACGTACAGTGTAGGAATTATACAGTACTGGTAGCGACAAAACAAAATATCTTCCGAACAATTGTAATGATTTATTGTAAAGAAAGCAGTGGAATCCTCCACCACCAAAGGAATCGAATAGCATATTATATTAGAATCGAATAACCTCTTCGGGATCGTGCCCGCAGCGCCGAGCGATGCAAATCACTGCTCGCTACTAGCGCTAACATACACGTACGGGTACCTGTGTTGCTAGTTGTCAGCAGCAGCTGAAATGATGCACTTTTCAGCCATCTCCTGATGATGGTTCAAGGTTCTTCAGTAAACGCGAGCATCCACGAACGATGAGATGTTTTCCAATGATGGTTCCCTCCCTTGTTTCCCTGCCTTCGTTCCCGAAATGCTTGTCCTTGATCTATATCTCCAAAAAATGATAAAATGGAATCGCAAATAGCGATAAAGAGCATTTGACTATGATTTTTTCACATACCTGCAGCGACTAGCGACTACGTGCTCTATCATCTCCACGGCAGGTACTCTCCGTAAGCATAAACAATAAGCAAAGAGTACCTTACCGTCGCCATATCCGAATTTTAGATAGATAGCAATCTGACGATTTCTATTAATGAAATAATACACTGACGTTATTTGCTATCTCTGTCTGCAGAGTTCTTATAGTGCTTCTTGCAATTGATCTCCAAAGTTGGTATCTCTGGCGAATCAGATCAAACAGACTAGAAGTAAAAGAGACAGCAGCACTACGAATAGCAATAAATATGCATGTATTGAGATACAATATACAGCAGCTCTGAGTGTTGGGGGCGCGCAATTTCAACTCACAAGCAATTAAAAGGTAATCAATATAACCCACCCACAAATAGGGGGGAATAAAGCATGCAACAGCATCAGTACATCTCTTTAGTATCAGGATATAGAGGAAAATGAAAAAATAAAACGTGATAGAAACCGTAAAGCCGGCTATGTTCGTGTGCCGAGGGTGCCAATAATGTATGTTAAGCTGCTGGCAACGAGTCGGTACCTCGTTACAGTGATGAGGTGTAAGCAAAATCGCAATTAAAAGTATTAATTCACAATTACTGTGCAATTAGTTACATAGCGCATTCTGATACCACAACTTCAAATATGCTCCTGGTGCGCTACAAAGAGAAGCACTACATTGTACACATCTCTAGTAGATAAAACAAGAGAAAAATGCTTGTGATGATTAACATCTTACAGCAAAAAGGAAAAGGAACGACCATGACATAATACTATTCAAGCGATAATGACACACAAAGCAGGGGAACATGGTACACAATCAAGGTACTTATTCTCATTTAACAATGATAAATTGGGGGATTAAGCAGTCCTGCGAAACGCCGTTTGCAATTTCTCTTTATGCGCCCCAGCTGTCTAGGGAAGGCGTGCGCAACGACAACAATATGCGAGGAAATTCTGCACATTATTCAAGAAAAAATACAGATGATTTAATAAAATCTTCAATGACCGTCGCTACCTGTACCTGTCATCTTTGCTGAAATTACTACCCGTTATCAGAATACATATAGAATATATATGTAGATAATGATTTCTACACGTATAGGACGAGGCTGAAGAGTTTGGGTACACATTCGTCGTGTTCCCATTAGCATTAAAACCCCCGATTATATGTTACGGCCGCAGGAGAAAAAATAGTAGACTTGCAGAGAAGTATCCGTCGGCTAGGCATACTCCCTTTCCTCAAAATATCCCATCATTACCTGTATGCATACCGCAGCAAATTGCAAATGGTCGGTGCCCGTACCCGGAGCAGCACCCGTAGTAATCGAAAGGACAAACAAAAACCGTGAACGACAAGATTACCCGTACCTGTAGCGATCGCTATCTTATTTTTCAACAACAGGATTCCCCATACAGGTACAACAGTACAAATGACGATTGATGCATGATTCGGGGGATTTTCCTGTGAAGCTCTCACTATTTCGCTGTATTATCGATATGGAAATACTTTGTACAGGTAACAGTCGTCGGATTACATATGTTGTTTCAAAATTTCAAACATTTTTAGAAGAAAAGTGAACAGTCGAAACATTCATCATCTTCCTAAAGAAAGACACTGGTAACCAAATAAAGGAATTGGTAATTACACATGTTGCTTGTTTGAGGTACATATGAATTCAGCAAACTCTGATGGGGGGGGGGGGGGGGGGGGGGGGGGGGGGGTATTTCAACTCTGTATGTGTGCACTTAAGCAGTCCTTGACCGCTATTCATGGATTAGGGTGTCATGTTACGGGTCACCTTAAACTTTAGGCGAACTGTGAGGAGAAGTTGGAGACTCTCAATGGGGAAACAACCTTAAGGAGCAAGGCAAAACTCAGTCAACCACGTGAGGCAGTGACCGTTGGCAGCTTAGCAAGTGACCGTTGGCATCTCAATTCTGTTTATATGTACATGGAAGGGTAGCTAGGGCTTCCTTATGGCCGGGGCTTCAGTGATGGTGCATGTGTTACGGCAAGTACAATTAAAATACTATAAGATCCATGCTTCATGTGATATGGTCATGGTCCCACAAAAAGCCCCACCCCTCCATGTTATGCTTACACATGGCATATTACACCCTTATGCACACATATATGCATTGCTTTACAAAAAATAATTGTGGGAGTGACCTTTCTCAACTAGCCAGTAGGCCAAGTACTGTTAAAGTACAAGAAGATCCATACAAATACGGATGGGGAGGGAGGGGGGGGGGCTGAAACAGCAAAATTAAACTGTAACAGCTTCAGCAAAAAATATCTTCTGTTCGTGTCCACTTTTTCGTGCTTGTAATAAATCATGAAATATAGAAAGCAAAAATAATACTACATAATTTTTACTTACAAAACAACGATACCTCAACCCAGCCTGTGCACTACTTAAGCACGTGGTACTAATTCTAGATTTTGCACAGTGGAACATCACGCGACCCAGGCCGTCTTGCCTACAATAGTCGACAAGTATTGAGTAGCGTACCTGTGACCCACTTCAGAACATACAATCACATATACACCCGGGAGGAGGGTGTGCGTGTGTGTGTATGTGTACGTGTGAGTGTATGTGTGTGTAGCGGCTGTGGGTCTGTTTGCATGTGAGCGTATGTGACCGTGTGTGTGTGACCGTGTGTGTGTGTGGGGGGGGGGGGGGGGGGGGTGGGTGGGTGGGTGTGTGCTCTGCGTCGCGGTGCCTTTTTACGCGCCAATATGTATTACTGCGTGCATGTCCATCATGTCTATCTGAGTATCTATCTGTCCCCTTTCTGCTCGTGTCTCTGTCTAGCAGTTTCTGTATTACTGTCTTTTTCAAATTTAATTGTGTGCGTGTGTATGTGCTTACTATTGCATATCGGTCTGTGCTATATACGCGTATATGAATGTATGTACATGGGGGTGAGCGAGTGTGAGAGGGAGAGAGACTATATGTCCGTATCCGTGACTGTGCACGCACACAAACAAATACACACATGCGTATCCTTGAGTTTGTGCATGCGAGTTATATTGATACTACGTAGTACAAACCGCCGACAACGGGTACCTGCAGGCGACTCTGACATCTCCAGTCGCAGCAACATCAGCTCTAGCTTCGCGTTCCCCAGCTCGCCCTGGTACACTTCGGTGTGGACATCCTTCGCTTCCCAGGTGCAGCTGGCGAAGATAGCAGTGTCGGGAGGACAGCGCGGCACCTGCACAACAGCAAATGAAAATACTCTGTTGAATGACCGAACAGAGTAAACAAGGTAACATCTTCGCCGCATTGCGTGTTTATATGACACATCGGGTCAGAGCAGGAGGAAAAGCAGCCGAGTAGCTACTCGCAGATAATCATGCTCAGAGTACTCCAAGCCCAATTGCTTCGACCTCAAACGATATCTCTTTCATGCGATTATACTTTGAGTAACAGGAGGGGGGGGAGGGTATGGTTGACCAAATAGTAGAGGAATCCAGAGGGACAGAGTGGGTATTGGGAGGGCACCTCAATGACACGGTTGTCACCAGCCTGCCACACCACACCTCCGTCCGCATCGGTTCGAACCACCTGTCAACAGCCAAGCAAGCACCGGGGAGGCGGTTGAAAAACCAGCAAAGATACTGTTTTTTTCTGACAGAATGGACAACTCCACTCAATTGCAAATTCTCAAGCGCAAGCAGGAAAAATACAGACAAGTCGACATCTCGACTACCACACTAAAACATAAACGGCGAAAGCATCCCGTTGTCAATACCATTCAGTTGAATACTGTCGCTGTGCAGGTCTTCAGAATGCACATGTAATTAAATCTTGTGTAATTTTTTTTTGTTTAGCTATATTCATCTCATTTAGCAACATTACACATAACAAATGCGCCGTCAAGCGATAATCACCTAAGTGATACATACTCTGCACATAGACATGCAAAAACGCTGATTTCGTATTACACAGACTACTACCTGCATTTACATTGTAGGGTTTTAAACGTTAATGTTTAGCGACATTCTTCTCATTCAGAAATTTAACTTGCAGCGAAGGTCGCTACGCGACAACCGTTTTTATGCAATGTCCACGTAGATGTGCAAGCTCACTAACATTACATTACACAATCCACTTCGTTGCACTGTGCATCGAAAAAGGGGGGGGGGGCGGGGGGGGGGGGGGGGGGGGGGGGGGGGGGGCGTGCCTTGTACTCCGAGACTTCACCCGCGGGCAGCTCCAAAAGGCACATCAGTTGCCGCTCCCCGATCCAGCGGCATGTGGGAGCTGCGGCCACGTTCCAGCCGCCTAATTGAGGCGCGCTACCCACGAGCCAGTATGAGCTCAGGCGGTCCGCCTGCCCGCCCACAACAGGAACCCGATCATGACAGGGCGGACAAAAATATGACTAAGCTGTAACAATAACAACAACAACAACAACAACAACAACAACAACAACAACAACAACAACAACAACAACAACAACAACAACAACAACAACAACAACAACAACAACAACAACAACAGTGTAGAATGGAAGCGCGAGGGCAAGCCCTGGTGGAGCGATCCTTAAAAATGGGAGTGAGACCTGAAAGAAATGAAAAAAATAATCGCGCAGGGGAGAGCGAGTGATTCGCAAAATTATGAAATCAGAGCGCAGAGAACTGAAAATATACAAGGCAGGTCCAAGTTAGGCTATGAAATGAAGCGGGGGGGGGGGGGGGGATCACAAGGGAGGGCGAGGAACAGCCCTACTAAAGCTCTAATCTTAGGAAACAGGGGAATGGCCAAAAGCGGAAACGCACATTGCGCGTGATGAACAAACCGTAATGGACTGTGGCAAAGGGGACTTAAATAACTATGGTCAGGTACAATTTGAAATAAAGAATAATGGCCACAAAGGGACCAGCTAGGATGGGCCCATTTCAAAACCCTTTACTTGGGAGGTGGTTCGTGAGAGGGTGGTTCTTCTAGCAAAGATTAAAATGGACATGTTAGGAGAGAGAGACGGTAAACAGTAAATAACCCTATGATAGGGCACACATGGAATCAAAAAAGGGATTGGGGGGGGGGGGGGGGGGGGGGGGGGGGGAATGGGGGCGACATGGGCTACAGCAATCAGAACGGCCAAGCGCACCTCCTCCACATCCAGGATGACGACAGTGCGGATGCCGCTGCCCGCGAAGGAATGATTGTGGCCAGAGAGAGTGGAGGATGTGACAGGGGGCTTTGGCTCCGGCGGCGGTGGGGGCGGCTCGGGGCGCTCGGGGGGCGGGGGCGCCTCCGGCACCACAGACACCGTATTGATGTCCCAACTACACCGCACTCGCACCGCCTCGTGCTGTGAAGGAATCTGAACCAGGAGTGTGAAGGAGTGGGGTGTGTCCAAAGCTCAATCAAACCATATCGTGTGCAAGGGGATATGACCAGCGAACCCATGGCCACACATCTACACCAATAGGATTCTAGTTGATCCGAGTGGTAGTTGGTGAGCTGAAACCGAATGGATAACGAGTCTTGCGGGCTTCAAGTCATGATGCATAAAAATAAAGGCGCAAATCATTGAATGGATTATCTCAGCTGAGATAAAGTGGTGCAAATGTGCCATTCGTTGACGTCAAACCCAATCATTTTTCGTATGATTCCAGTGACCGGGATTCGCCAAAGAGAGCTGGACTTCGCTGGTCAGTTTGAAAAGGAGTTGGAAAGGGTCAATGGTGTAAACTAGGGCCGGGGACAGAAGCATTACGTTGGGAGGGTACTGGGTGAGGTGGGATGGAATTAAGTGAACTCGGCCGGGGAGCAGCACGACAGGGAAAGGTAGGACGGGACAGGATAGGATGATGTGGGGTGAAGTGCAACATCGTGGAGAGGGGTGGACTGGATCGAAGTTGAGCGGGAAAGGGTGGAATTGAGTGGGAGTGGAGTGGAGTGAAGTGGAGGGATGTGATGTGATGTCATGTGAATCAAAGTGGAATAAAGCAAGTTGAAAGAGAGTAATGTGGGGGTGGAGTGGAATGGGCTATAGTTCAGTGGCACGGCACGGCACGGCATGGGATGGGATGGGATGGGATGGGATGGGATGGGATGGGATGGGATGGGATGGGATGGGATGGTGGTGGCGATCAGCTCACCTTCAGCCTGCGGTTGTCACCTCCCTGCCACACTGCATTTCCATTTGACTCCAACAGCACACACTGCCATGCCACAGTATGTCATCAGATTTGAATGAAGAAATACACTATATGCCTGCCTGCAGGTTGTCGTGCTGTAAACGCAGCCGTAGATATGGCATGGGCGAGTGAATATGAGTGTGCGTTTGCCAGTCCGTGTGAATGAGTGATTACATATGCGACTGTAATTGTGACTGCGCGTCTACGTATGTACATGTGTGACTGTGTTTGACTGTGTGTGTGTGTGTGTGTGTGTGTGCGCGCGCGCTTGATCGTGTGAATTAATGTGACTGTGTGTGTGTGTGTGTGTGTGTGTGTATGTGTGTGTGTGTGGGGGGGGGGGGGGGGGGGGGGGGGGGGGGGGGGGGGGGGGGGGGGGTGCACGGTGTATGTGCGCCAATCGATCTCGCTTTCTGTGTGCGTATGTGTGTGCGCGCGCGGCTACGTATCTATCGTGTGGATGAGGGGTAGTATTCCATCCTCAACACACCCATACTACCAACATAATACGCACCTTGAACTCGACATCCATGCCTGCTGGGAGCAGAACACTGCTCTGCCACTTCTTCCCTTCCGATGGCCCTTTCAGTGCCAGCGCCGATGCTCCATTCCATCCGCCCAGTTCGGGCAGGTTCCCCACCACTTGGACGCGCTCCCCTGTCTGAGCTTTGTGGACAATCTCAAAGGTCACAAACACCTTGCCTTCCTGAGCTCCAGCTGCCACCACGCGGGGACCAGCAGCTGTTGCAACCACACGCAAAACGCCGCCGCTGCTGGCGCTTCCTAACGGTACAGGTCGAGGGGCAGGCGAACGGTGACGAACGCCGCGCTCACACGACCTCCCGCGCCCTCGGCCACGCCCCCGGCCACGCACAACCTGCAGAGTAGCAATGCCACGACCGCATCCTCGTCCGGCGGCAAAACCTACAGTAGTAGCCCCTGCCATGTTTCTTCAGTGTCCGGTCAACGACACTGCCTCCGTCTTTTATTGAGTTCGCCTTTATTTGATCTCGTCAACCTAAAACGAAAAGCATAACAATCCGCCGTCAAACACATGCCACTCCGGACCATTGTATCGACGATACTGTACGCATGCTGACATGGATCCGTTGCTACGCCCGCTCCTTTCTGAGATAACAAATGAAGTTCGGGATAAGACGTGCGCATCCCGCCGGTGCTGCTATATGATGAGAGTGCAACGCCGTCCGTGTTCCTGGTTGACCCGTCCGCACAGCACCGCAACTATCGACAACCCGTTCCAACAGTCCCCCCCTTGCAGCACACGACCGCAGAATCATTAAATAGCACCCATTACAGAGAATCTAGTCGCTCTGCGTCCTGCGGTTTAGTAAAGAGAGCTGCGCTACGCTGAAAGGGGCCAGAACGCAGTGCTGGAACGCAGCCCGGGAGTGATCGGCACCATATTCGTACTGTAGTCTTAGTACCTATTGACCCCACTCGACCCCTTGACAGCAAAAGACGCAGCACGGCCAGCACCCAGCGACTAGCGTGAGCGGAAGAATTCGTCTGAGAAAACCGGGACTACAAGCGCCCTTGATCCGATGCCTTGGCGCCATAGTGATAAGAGAAGAGTTGGAGTTGCCCTGCGCGGTTTGGGTCAGCGGAGAAGTGCTGGGGTGACAATGAGGCGGGGCGGACCTTGGACGGGAATGATACGAGGACACCACGAGCGCACTCCCACTCCCGGGGATCCCGCAGCGGATGCAACAGGCGATTTAGAATACGGCGATTGGCAGTAGTGAGACGAAGGAAATCGCACTTGCTGTGCAAGTGGCGGCGCGTCGGCGTGGACGGGTTAGGTGCAATGACGATATGAGGAGTGCGTGTTGATGGCGCCTACTACAGACGAGATTGCAGAAATGCGATGATAATTATCAATTTTTAGTTACGGTATGCTGGTACCTATTCAGTAACTGAGATTTTCTATATAAATAAATGTTTCTTCTTCGGAGGTTCTATCTATTACTGGCGCTAAAACATGACGTGGCACAATCCGCGATAGATGGCTTTTGTTTATGTAGGGTAGAGGTCACAAGAAGAACAAGAGGAGCACGGACATGGAAAATGGGAGGGGAAACAAAAGGGCAAGAGTGGCAAGAGGATCACGGAATCCATAGCACGGCAAAAGAAAGCACGACAGTGTTCACAAACCTAGGAGATTAAACTAAGGAAACTCCTATGCCACGCCGAGAATGCAACACGTGGAGGCGACATATTTTGTTTATGTATTGTCATATTGATTGAAAACTAGAGGTTTGGAAACCCAACTCCCATGTGCATGGGACAATAACCCCCGCGTCGCACCTCCACGACAAACAATTCGTACTAGCAGTGGGGCGCAACCAACCACATGATGACTTCCCCAATTGCCAACTCGATCTAGCCCTAGCTTTATATGCCAACATTAGCCAAGAGCATGGCACTCTATGCTTTCGCGCTCAACCAATCTAGGCTTCGCGCGAATAGTTGTCTCGACTCTCGCAGTCAATAAGTTGGGTGTCAGATCTTTAATATCGTCCCATGTGCACTCGAGCGTCACGCGACACTCCCCCTCGTTGAACTACGCAGCCTCGCACCATGCGGCCCGAGCAATCTACGTCAGCGCCGGGAGCATAGACTCTTCCAATCACGGTCGGGCAACGCACAGCCGAACATTTTCGTACCGCAATTAAAGCTCGAGCAGCGGGTCGTTGAACAACTTTATGCGTCTAAAGCCGCCTTCATCGCTCAACTCAAAATCCATGCGAACAGCTCACGACAACGAGTTTGCAGCACTGCATTCCCCCCGGCGCGACACCAGCGACGGAGGGTAGTAAGCTGTCCCATAGCCGCCTATCGACATGCTTAACGACGGCCCCAAACCATTGAGCCAGAATTCGTCGACTACGCCTACTACGGCAAAGTCACGCATGCAAGTCTACGAGTCATGCCTATGGAGACTAAAAGATTACACGGCCTCTCACTGCGCTACTCGCAAACGCCCGGCCAAATGGACATGGAATAGTGGCCAAAACGGAGGACAACACACCCTCACCTCCCTAATATTGTCCAATGGGCCCGGTGCTTGGAGCTTCGGGACAACATCATCATAATCACCCCTTATGTTATGGCAGCCCCTATCATATTCGAAAAAGGTTTCACCCCCGCAATACATCCCATCCTCCTACAATCCGGGCCATCACCATGGCGCAACTCGGCGGTAACCGTCGACCACACCCCCATCAGCCTCGATATAGATATGAAAATCGCATGACACTTCGCTATCCACCATCACCCTACTCTATCAAGCGTAGCTATCCGATGCCGTCCCACAGGAAGGGCTATTACCACACTTACCCTCCACCGCATCACCCAACTCTACCATTTATTCCTACTCGGACTCACCCACCTCACCATCGAGGAAGAACTATACAGCCTCATCACGCGCGTGGGCACAGTTTCCGAAATCGATAACCCTACCACAAAAACAGATGGGCCGCCCGGGAGGATATCATCGAGACCTTACACACAGCTTAGAAAACCATTTAAGAACTATCCTCCAACCCCCTCAATAAATCATTAGGCCCACACACTTGCCACTTTCTCTCCCATGAAGGTTTTGTCTTCTCTTCCAACGGTAGTAATGCCACCTTCGCTTGGCAAGGGACGGACATCGCAAACCCCGAATACGACCACACATGAATGCGACGAGCTATGGAACATGCCAAAGCGAACGCCCACAGACTGGAACCACACACACTATCGGCCACACTAGTCATACTTCCACAATGGCTTAACATACCCTATCGACACGAGAAATATACCTCATCTCCTTACACTCATATCCTTTATCAACTACCAGCGGATAAATGCATATTTCTCTCTCGTAACCAACACACATGTATCCCCACCCCCACCTGCTTCGGCACCTAAAGGGGAGTATATATATACCTCGTTTGCAACATGTAGCAATACCCTACCGGCCTACCCTACCTTCCGTCTTTATCTACACTCGAAACGCTTAACCGAACCATTGAATAAATACATGACACCTATCTCCCCTTTCCCCGACTCCATCCACACACCCCACCCACGCCTCGGAATATAACCTCCATAGGGCCGATATCTTTCACCCCCCACCAACTAACGTACATCCAGTTGTCTACGCACCCCCCTAACGCACACACTACCACTACCTTCCTCTACCATGCGACCTCGCCTACGATTGGAAAACATGTGTCTACACGGACGGCTCAAACAATGGGGCATTCGCCCCCCTAGAGGGCGCAGGTACCATCTTCACGCACATCCCTCAGAATCCTAGTCACTTGTATACCTCCAACACATGTCATTGATAGAGCCAAACTTGCAGCCAAAGACGTTGGGCTAAAACTAAGCCTTTTGTTGGACAGCGCATGCTCCCTTATACTCATTCACAAGTAATCTGCAATCCCCACACCATGCAACAACATCCACACAGAGAAACGCTTACCTCTATCATATCTGCACTCCAAACCCGCACCGCAGCACGCCTCACTACCCATATCGATAATAAAATAAAAGCACACAACAACTCCATGGGTAATGACATAGCTTATCACTTAACTAACACCGTTGTCGACGGCCAACTCCTTGCTGCAATACACTTCAGAATTGCCCACACACACCTAGGACGCTGGACATAGCCTTACACCATTCAACCTCACGTACCCAACCCTCATAAAACCCTAGTATACAACAACATCAAAAAAATGCACGAAAGTACAGTATAGCCTCCACCTCACTACCAAACATGGCGACCTCCTCGCCTAAGTCAAACGAAGTAGCGCAGACTTCACCTACCATGGCCAACATTTATCCCTGACATCCACTCATTTCATACACAAAATTGAATTTATGTGGGGCGTTCACAACACCCGCCTCATGCCATGGAACAACACTCTTAAATGCCCAATGTGCGTTCACTTAATTAACAATGGCCACATGGCGGAAATCGCCCCTCAATGTCGGGCCTCCGGCACGACCGCCACAATAGTGCGCTTCGCCTACTATTCACACTATTAGAACACTCCAACGGGGGACACTGGGAGACCATACTTGCCGACTTTGGAAATAAACCAATTAAAAGATTCACTGCCGACTCATTCAACAAACCACACCCTCAACTTGACACACCCTTCAACCATCATAGTCACATGCAAACCCGAAGAGTATACGTGGACGAAGGCCTCGACCACTCCTCACTCACCCGTTGCCCCGCAGTCCTGCCAAAGGATATTCTGGCCACTCGACATAGACCCCCATACTTGATTATATGGTCAAATTGATTTAAATCTAGAGGTTTGCATATCCAACTCCCATGTGTACGGGACATTGACACTAGCGGTTACTGTTACCGTTAATAGCGGCGCATCGCACCTACGAAACAACCACCTTGCCTTGGTAGTTACACGCAACCAACGACAAAACGACTTCCCCAACGGTCAGATCTAGCTAGCCCTCGCCACATAAACCGGAACTAGCCACGAGCGTGGCACTCTCTGCTTTCGCGCTCGGCCAATCTAGGCTTCGCGCGCATGCAGTCTCGACTCTAGTAGTCGAGCAAGGTGTCAATTTACCATCGTCTCATGCGCACTCGAGCGTCACGCGACACTTCCCCTCGTTCAGCGACGCAACCACGAATCATGCAGCCTAGGCAATCTACATCCGCCGCAGTGGCCGACCCTCACGCTACTTCGATAGAGCAACGCACAGCCGAACCGATTCGTACGGCGGTGATGGCTTCCGAAGAACGGATTACTGAGCAGTTTTTGGCGGCTAACGTTGCCTTATTCGCGCAGATCCAACAGACGACACCCGCACCCGCTACAACAAAACCACAGCACTCCATTCCCCCTGACGCGACCCCAGCGAGGGAGGGTGGTAAGGAAGCCCCTGAGCCACCTATCGACATGCTTGACGACGAACCCGAACCCACCGCGTCCGAGTTTGTCGACTTCGCCTACTACGGCGACGTCATCCATGCCGGGCTCGAACGTTCTCCACGCGACGTCGAGGAACCACGTCTTTGGACTCTCTCCGACGACACAGCCCGTACACTAAGCGATAAGCGCACACAGTCTGCCTACGACGAGTACCTTCACATCGGTTGCTATGCCTTCTTCGATAGTCGCGCCAACGCGGCAATTAGCGAGGGCCTCGATGCGCTATCGAACGGCCCACCTCTATCGACAGAGCATGAGGCGGCCGTTACCCTCATCAAAGCGGGTCATCGCACCCACTGAGAGACGGAAGAGGCCGCCCGTACTCGATTGGGCTTCCTCCGCCTCACCAAGGGCGGACATGCGAGCACAAATGTGGACCGCGTTTTCGTCAAATTGGCCCACGAGCATTTTTGTCGCCCACGCCCTACCGCGGTCTCCGGGCCACTAGATGCGCTCCGCCAAGCTTTCGTGGACCGCACGCTTGAAGTCAGCCTACATGCCGCCAGCAAGGCCGCTGCAGGCGCGGCGTTCGCCAAGATCACTCAAGACAAGCCGCCAGGCGCGGACGCCAAAACCCCGAAGGCAACCGCCGACAGACGCAAAGCAACAGCAGCAGCAGCAACGCGCACACCCCCCTCCTCGAAACCAAGCGACCCCTCGCGACCCCCACCAAAGAAATGATGGTGTGGCCCGCCGCGCCGATTCTTGCTCCCCGTCCTCTCCCTTCACGCGACATCGCGTGCGACGAAGATGGCGCGAGTGGGAGCGCATCGGCGCGAGCGGCCAAGTCCTAAGATGGATCCGCCACGGCGTCCGCATCAAGTTCAAACACGGCGCCCGCCCACGACCCTTCAACTACGGCACCTCTATGCTGGACGCTACGCCAGCCCAACTCAAGTTTCTAAACTCGGAACTCCCACGTTTCGAGGCTTGCGGGGCCTTGGAGCGCTCACAAAACCCCCGCTACGTTTCCCGCATGTTTCTAGTGCCCAAGCCCGGCCATAACCAATGGCACCTCATCATCGACCTCCGCGAGCTCAACCGCTAATGCTCCTAGTTCACGATGACGTGCGAGACACTGAAACACGTTCGCCACCTGTCCCGCCCGGGCGACTACTTTGTCTCCCTCGACCTTACCGAGGGGTACTACACCCTTGGCATCCGGGAGGAAGACCGCGACTACTTCACGGTCAACTACCGCGGCGCCATGTGGCGCCTCGCGTGCCTCCCGATGGGCTGGTTAGCCTCGGCCTACTATTTCTGCAAGCTCACTCAGGTCTTCACAAACCACCTACGCCGACCCCCGCCATATGTACCCGCATCTACACCGGTCGGCGTCCGCCCTTCCAAGCGTTTCCTCCGCAACGCGTGGTGGCGAGGTACCCGCCTGCTCTCCTACATGGACGACTTTCTCTTCCTAGCGGATTCCTTCAACGCCGCGTTGCTTCTACGCCAACGCGTTGAAGCCCTACTCGAGCAACTAGGCATGCAACGCAACCCCAAGAAAGGTGTGTGGATGCCCACGCAAGTTGGCGATCACTTGGGCTTAACGGTCGACCTAGCCCTCGGAATGTCCCACTCCCCACCGGACAAACTACGCCAATTAGCGCAACACGCGTCCTCCCTTCTCGGCCGAGCTGCTTCAAACGCTTGATGGCTACCCGCACGCCAACTCGCGGCGTTCGCTGGGAAAGCCCACTTCCTCTACCTCGCCATCATTCCCGCACGTTTCTTCTTGCCCGGAATGCACGACGTCCCCTCAACTCGCACTGGCTGGGGAGGCCGCGTCCGTTTGACACACAAGCTCCGGCGCGACCTCGAATGGTGGCGCAGAGTCCCCACCTAGAACAACGGGCGGTCCATCTACAAGCCCGTCGAGACCGCCTACCTCTACGCCGACTCCAGCGACTACGGGTGGGGGGGCGTCATGAACGACGTCTCCAACTACATGGCCCGCGGTTTCTGGAACGTTGCCGACCGAAAACAATACATCACGTGGAAGGAACTTTGGGTAGTGCGACACGCCGTCGAGCCGTTTCTACCCCAGCTAAAAGGACGGCACATCCTCCTCCACGAGGACAACACCGCCGTGGTCGCGACGCTCACCAAGCTCACCACCCGGTCACCCGTTATGACGACCGAAAGACGCAGATTGTGGTACCTACTCGACACCAACGACATCCACATCCGACCCCGCTACACCCTCAGCCGCGAACTCAATACGGAGGACTGGCAACTCAACCCCCGCCTATTCGCCCACCTTCAAGCCCGGTGGAGACCCCACACTATCGACAGATTCGCCTCTATGCTCAACACACAACTCCCACGCTTCAACGCCAGGTGGCGGCGTGGCGCGACCCGCAGTGCGAGGACGTCGACTGCCTGCGCTTGCCCGACGCTGCTTGGCAACGCAAAAACAATTACAACAGCCCACCCTAGACTGCTATGCAGTCCATCGCCGCCAAACTACGCCAGTCAAACGCTATTGCTACCATCGTGCCCCTCTACTGGCCCAACAAAACGTGGTACCACGACCTCCAGCGACTCGCCACCGCAACTTTGCATTTCCCGTTGTCGCGCGATCTTTTTTTCCCCGGCAAGCTCGGCAAGCACGCGGGGGTCGGACCACCCGCCTTGAGCATCGTGGCCTTCCGAGTAACACCCCCTCATGGCTCTACACCCGACGCGGTGCCATAGGCAAGGCCCTACGCACCGCGCAAGTGACCATGCCCGCACCCCGCCCGCTGGCGCTACGCACCAGTTCCCCTCGCTACCGCCTCCAAATCGACGGTGCTCAAGCCCCCTAGTCCTCCGCTATGGCTCAAAAGTTTCAAACCCTCTTAGTAACTGATACTTTAGGCGCCGCAGCCATCGGCTTACTCAATAACTCCCTAGCGCTGGCTACGTACGCGAATTACGACAGCACCCTCCGCCAGTTTTTCGCTTTCTCTGGAGAGGAAAACCCCCCGCTACAGGCCACGCCGGCAACCATGGTGCGCTACACGGCATGGTTAGGCCTACTCCGCACGGTAGCGGCCAACTCTATGCAACCGTATTTTTCGGCTGTCAACAAGTACTTCCGCGACCACCAACTACCCCCCATCGCCGTCGGGGACTTACTTGCCGACGCGCGGCGCGGCCTCGAAATGCTGCAACACCGCATCGTGCCGACCGACACAAGACTCCCACTTCCCGCACCCGTGGCCCTCGACATCCTATTGGCCGCTAACGCACTCCGCAAAACCCTCACGTGGTGCCCTGCTAACCTCTCCATACTCGCGCGTTTTCGCTTTTGCCTGGCCGTGTGCGTTAACCACATTTTTTTCTGCCGCGCCGAGACTAGCGCACGCTGCCTCACGGATGACATGAGTTTCGACCGACCTTCTCAACAAATTTGTCTGTTCGTACGCAAGTCCAAAGGGGACCAACCTCACCAACGCCGCGACATCCGTGACAAGCTTGTGCTAGCCGTCCCCATACCCGCCAATCCCATCTTGGGAGACCTCCTATACACAGCAACGCAAGGCCTTTTGCGCGACCTACTACAAGCGCCCCCCTCCTACCGCCTTTTGGAGCCTCTCACCTTTTGAAGTCTCCGCCGATTGGAGGGCCGCCGCAACACTTTGCACCTGGCCGGGCCTTGCGCTACGTACAATAAACACCGCCGCTTCACCCGGCTTCAAGTGGACATCGGACAGCCTCCGGACAGGGGCGGCGTCCGCCGCTAGCTGCATCGGCGCCCCCCTCCATGTCATCAAATACATGGGTGGCTGGGCCAAAAACAACTCCGTGACCGAAGGAAAGTACATTGATCCCACCATGATCCCATCACGTGCTGCTTGGCGTTTCTTCGGCTGGCTCACCCCGTCCGCCCCGCAACACTAATTTTGGTTGTGCAAGCCTTTGGATTTAGGTTATTGGCAAAACGTGCCCTAGGGTAAATGGTCATATTGATTTAAATCTAGAGGTTTGCATATCCAACTCCCATGTGTACGGGACAGTGACATTAGCGGTTACTATTACCGTTAATAGCGGCGCGTCGCACCTATAGGACAATTACCTTGCCTTGGTAGTTACACGCAACCAACGACCAAACGACATCGTCCCCAACGGTCAGATCTAGCTAGCCCTCGCCTCATAAGCCATAACTAGCCACGAGCCTGGCCCTCTCCGCTTTCGCGCTCAGCCAATCTAAGCTTCGCGCGAATTAAATTAGTATACTTGAACTCCGCCTTGTAGCAGGCGATACCTCCTCCCTCCTCCGATACTCTTGTATTCGTAAAATTCAGACACAAGAGAAAGGAAACATTGCACGGACACTAACCTTAAAGACACCCACTATCTAATTATAGAAAAGTACACCCGTCTTGCAAACGCGCTTCGCTCCACACTAGCATGGCACACGTGTGGACATCGTACCCATAGTCATGAGCCGCACAGTCACAACCCCCACATCCTCACGCACACACGAGCATCACTTCATTTATAAAGCCTCGAACTTACCCACCAAACAAAACATACCAAAACCCCACCCGTGACACTACCCGTATCAGCTCCCGCCTACATGTGCATTATGTCCAATGGCTACAATGTACTCTTTTACGTATCTACCGCATTAAATCCTTCGCCGCTTATAATCAATAATTTCGCCAACATATATTAATTATTTATCATTGTTTGTTTTTTTAACCATCCCCACCCAATCCCATACCTAAACCCTACTTTACCAAGAACCTCCCATGGGAAGTAAAGCCCCACTACACCTTCGGAGAGGATGGACATGGAACCCCCCGGCTTAAATCATGTATACTAAATCCAATATGGCATATGCAAAAAGGCCCTTATATAGCAACCATCAAAATGTGACTAGTGATGGTTGTAAAACAATTTTATTTTCATTTTTGGACGACACGGCATGCGCTCTCCGCGAGAGAAGAAGACGCAAGTGGCGTACGACGAATACCTCCACATTGGGTGTTATGCCTTCTTCGATCGCCATGCTTTATCAACGTATATACGTATATAATTAATCAACCTACTCATCGTGTAGTATAAAACCACGCCCCTCCACCTAGCCCCATCCTTCAACAATCTTAACCCCCTCCGCCAATGTGTCTCCGCATACGAATATTGGCCATGCAACACATACGTCCTACCTCGCACTGACTACATCCTCACCACACCTCCCAATAGACCCTATTCACACTTATCTTTGACCCTCGCTCCACTGCATACAGCTCGACTCCCTCCTCTGGCACTACGGCTCCCGCCCCGGCACTCTCTATGTTGGCCGCTCGGGCCTCCCAGTGGTATTTCACCGAGAACCGCCCCCCCCGGACCCCCCGTCCAACCTCCACTTACTCCTCCGCTGATACACCCCGTGCCCTCACCACCCCCCCACACCGCCCCTACAAAGACACACTCCCACATCTATTCCGCCGCATTTCTTCCCACCTACTCCCCACACGGTCCCCCTCACCACATTTCCCAATCACAACGCCTCATTAACCTCAACACCCGCGGCCTCCACACCTCCATCATGTCCGTAGACCAATCGCCACCACTCACCAACCGGACGTATCTCTTCTCACCGAAACAAACCAATTGAAATTGAAATTGAAATTGTTTACAACAAAACCAGTAAGAACCGGCTGTCGGCTCTGGGCCCCCCCCCTTTTGCTATGCCATACAGGACTTAGAAGCGTGAGGTAGACCGTTAACCACTGATCCCAACCTCTCCAATGGCAGTAACAGCTAATAATTTTGTAATCAAGAAAAACAGATCTAAAAATAAATCCACTTGTCGAGAAATGCAAAACTAAACTGCTGCTCGACCTTCACGATGCACGGCCCGCTCCCGCCGAACCGGGGTGTCGACCGGCCTAGGCCGGTCGGCGTTCGGGAGGGACGACGGGCCAGCCTAATCTAGCTCCCGCGTGACTTCGGTCTTGCCGAAGGTAGGAGGGGAAAGGCTGGCAAAAAACCCCTCCTCGCGCGGTCGCTCGTCGATCCCGCCGCTCCATCCCGTAAACCCCGCCCCAAGGTCTTGCCGCGTCCACCGACGCGGCGGTCCTCCGTGTCGAGGTCCCCCATCACATCTAGGACAGGTGGGGGGGACCGAGACACACAGACATAGAAAAAACTAGCGCTCATGCCTCCGCGCCTGAATTTTCCCCGCTCATTTCCCCGGTTTTTTCTCTGTCTGGTACCCGGGTACCTGTCGGTTTTCCGGCCTGTGGCCGTACCCTCCCCCCTATGATCGCGCGTCCACCGAGCAGCCTTTTCTTGAGCGGGGGCCTCCGCGCTCACCCGGGCCCACGCTCAAGGACCCCTAGGAGTATGAAGGTCTGTCGGGGTAGTGGGTGTCGAAGAGGGGGGGGGCATGTCACCGTAGCCGGATCCGGCGGGCCGCGGGCGCCCGGAATTAAACAAAACCCTCCGTGCCGGGTTTTCCGGCGGCGCCGACTCAAAGGGTCGTCGCTGCCAGATCGTGTCGCTCCTCCCATCGCGACCGTCCTCCTTGCCGTCCCAGCTGACTCCTCCCCCCGGGAGATTACGTTGGACGACGTAGCGACGCGCTAGTGAGCGCCCTACCCTGGTGCTGCTCCCCAACTAGCTCGACGCCGGGTACGGACATTATTTTTAGTATCCAAAAAAGCCCTCCGTACATGGCTTTCCGGCGGCGGCTGATCCTGAGGATCGCCGCCGCCTCCTGTAGCCGCTCCTCCGTTTGCGACTAGCCACCGTCCTATGTCCTGTCTTGCCTCACCCCTCGGTAAGGTTCGACCGGCACATGGCTAGTCGACATCTAGCGAGCGCCCTTTCCTGGCGCTGCTTCCCGGCTGGCCACCACCAGCTCCAACACCCGCCTCCCACCGCTGATCCGGCCGTACCCTCCTCGCCATCAAACGCGGCCGTAGTACAGGCCCCACTCCTAAAAATAAGCTTGTATCTAGGAGTATCTGTAAGCGAAATAAAAACATATCGGACGGGCCGAGCGGGAGATCTTGGCGCCGGTAGTGCACAGAAATTATTTTTTCAAAAGCCCTCTGTACAGGGCTTTCCCGACAGCTGCTGATCCCACGGATCGAGCTGTCGGCCCTCTTAGCCCCCTACCGTGCCAGGCATGGCACGGCTACGGGGTTTCCAGCGCCCACCACGAGGAGGTGAGGGGATGCCGACGGGCCTGCGAGCGCACCCCCCACCGGGGCCGCCGCCGCTGCGCCGCCGGCGGGCGCCCGAAACAAACCACACCTCACGCAAATCCATATGCCGCGTTGCCCTACCCCACTACCACTTTGAAAGTATCCGCTCGAAACAGTACCAACTACTGCTCACCCCTGCGGGAGTCCTCTTCGTAGTCCGCAAATCCTCGCTCCACTCCGCCACTATCATATCTACGCCTACCCACCTTACCCCCTACATTGCCGGCCTCTCCCTCGTCCCCCACTATAAAATCCGCCCGTACCCTGTGCTGATATCCCTTAGTGGGTCTGATAATGGACACATTTGTACGTTGGACTCCGGGGGAGTCTTGGCCCTCCACACATAGGTGGTCGCAGTGTTTGCACGATGCGCGGAATTTATATCCTTAATATGTTCCTATCGGGTACCGACTTTTGGGGCGGTACTTGGATAAGGCGTACAACTCCGTTCCGGGAGGCGTGGGTTCTAACCCCCCTCATGGCATTTCCATGCATGCACGGTTTAGCAGGTTATGGGCCCTCCGCGTTTACTGCGAGGCTACCGGCCGGAGTTCATGGGATGATGTCCATTAAGGGGGAGTGTTGATATCCCTTAGCGGGTCTGATAATGGATACATTTGTACGCTGGACTCCGGGGGAGTCTTGGCCCTCCACACATAGGTGGTCGCAGTGTTTGCACGATACGCGGAATTCATATCCTGAATATGTTCCTATCGGGTACCGACTTTTGGGGCGGTACTTGGATAAGGCGTACAACTCCGTTCCGGGAGGCGTGGGTTCTAATCCCCCTCATGGCATTACCGTGTATGCACGGTTTAACATTGGTTTACGCTGTCAAGGGGGCGCCGTTATAAGCAAAGTGCAGTTGCGATAAGCCTAGGCACCATGCCTTAGGCAGCCTGTCAAAAGAGTCGAGTCGAGTGGCCACTCCTCAAAATATGATGGGTACGGAAATTATTCATCCGAAAACCCACCGTACCGGTTTTTGACGGCGGTCATCCAATTGACCTCCGCCGCCAAATGCGTCGCTCCTCTTGCTGCGACCCTCCTCCGTCCTGCGTAGCTCCTAGCCTCACTCCCATGGATACTCGAATCTCACAAGGATGGTCGATTGCTAGCGAGCGCCTTGCTCTGGCGCTTCTTCCCGGCTGCCCACAACTAGCTCCAACACCCGCGTCTTACTGCTTATCCGTCCTTACCCCCTTTTGCCAAAAAAAATTCGCAGACACCGCCCCCGCCCCCGTGTCGGGAGAGTGTTTGTGAGTATTCAGTCGCGTAAAAACATATCGGACGGCCCGAGCATGAGATCTTAGTGCTTGTGCACGGAGATCATGTTTTTCCAAAACCCTCCGTACATGGCTTCCCGACTGTTGTTGATCCCGCGGATCGCAGCTGCCGGTACCTCGTTTAGTCCCCTACCGTGCCAAGCCTAGCACGGCTACGGGGTTACCATCGCCCACCGCGTGGAGATAAAGGTAGGTGCCGACGGGCCTGCGAGCGCACCCCACTCCGAGGCCGCCGCCGCTGCGCCGCCGGCGGGCGCCGCGCACCGCATCATATGGGGACGATACTTCCACACCACCACACTAAAGGGTACATGTCACCCGGACCTGTTTACATATCCCTTCGTAGGACTACTAATGGACACATCTGTACGCTAGACTCCGGGGGAGTCTTGGCCCTCCACCTATAGGTGTTCGCTATAGATGTTCGCCGCTCAGTCGCGATGCGATGCGATGGGTTCATATACACAATATGTTCCTATCGGGTACCGACTTTTGGCGGTACTTGGATAAGGCGTACAACTCCGTTGCGGGAAGCGGCGGTTCTAACCCCCTTTCATGCCATTCCGTGTGTACATGGATTAACAAGTTATGGGCCCTCCGCGTGTACGCGGGGTTTACTAGGGCACCGGCCAGAGTTTGTCCATTAAGGGGGAGTATTTGCATATTCCTCCGTATGACTACTAATGGACACATCTGTACGCTAGACTCCGGGGGAGTCTTGGCCCTCCACCTATAGGTGTTCGCTATAGGTGTTCGCTGCTCAGTCGCGATGCGATGCGATGGGTTCATATACACAATATGTTCCTATCGGGTACCGACTTTTGGCGGTACTTGGATAAGGCGTGCAGCTCCGTTCCGGGAAGGGGCGGTTCTAACCCCCTTCATGCCATTCCGTGTGTACATGGATTAACAGGACCTCACATATATGATATCTCCTTAAGTTGCACCTTCGATCCCTCCACCCCCTATCCCCACCTTCCCTCGTAGTGGCTCATGTCTCGACCACTTGCTCTCACCCCCTCACCCCTCGCCCTCTCTCAAGCCGCGGTCTCGATTTTCCCCAACCTATCAAACTTTACCGACCACTCGGCCGTCCAACTAGTCATCCATGCAACCTCCTTCCTCATCTTCCACCCCCGCCCATCCGATTAGCCCACATCCAATCACTCCTCCACCCGCAAATACAGCTTCAAACTCCCCCCACATCACAACGAATACAAGTTAGCACTCCCGACCATATCGACCAAACCGCCCCCCGCCATGCTGCCATTCTCATCCGAAACTGCATTCCACGACGATCTCGACACCCTCGCCAACGCATTCGTTACCCTCTTCTCCAACCACATGAACCATGCAGCAACTATTTGACCCCCCCTTCCCCTAAAAAACCCCCAAACCCCAGAATACTTCAGCCAACCTCACATGGCTCCCGAAACAACCTCGCAAACTCGTTAACGCCTTCATACCCTTCAAGAAAAAACACTGCCACTCCCCTTCGCGCAGTCTCTCCTCCACACAACCGAAGAAATGTCCCCTAGTAAAACAAAACAAAAGTACCAAGAGCGCATCCGCCACCTCATCACAGCCTCAACAAACAAATTGCGCAAAATGTAAATACGCGCAAACATCTCTTTCCACGGTAACCCGAAATCGCACCAACGACTACAAAAAATCAAAAAGGGCCTCCTCTTGAATAGCGACACCACATCGACCTTATACTAAATCAAACAGCTAGACTCGAGCGTAGTGGACTCCCTCAAGGAGGTCCTTGTTGTGAGATCCTTATGGTGGACATGATAATGGACACATCTTTACGCCGGACTCCGGGGGAGTCTTGGCCCTCCACCTATAGGTGTCCGCTATAGGTGTTCGCACTGTGTGCACGATGCGATGCGATAGGTTCATATGCACAACATGTTCCCATCGGGTACCGACTTTTGGCGGTACTTGGATAAGGCGTACTGCTCCGTTCCGGGAAGCCACGGTTCTAACCCCCTTTATGCCATTCCGTGTGTTTATGGATTAACAGTCCTCGACGCAGTATACACTCATTCCTAAAACGACCTCGTCCGCGCCACCCCGCCCGATCTTCCACTCATGCTTTGGGAAATCCCCGATAACCTCACCCCATTCGTCATCACCCCTTGCGGCGACCTCACCGCCACTCTCTCCGATATGATATGTCTTCAGACGTTCGATAAATCCGCCCACTCCGTTGATATTGGAAAGCCCCCGTTTGGCCTTGACGGTACACCCAACGAAATCGCAAAATTTCTACCTAGACAAACCTCTATGCCCTCTACTCGCTCCAATTTCTCCTCGCACACAAAGCATACGACCCGCGGACTGGTGCCACAGCACCTCCAACCTCCGCTACCAAAAATGCGACCCCACCCTCTTGGATATTACCGCCCAATCGCACTCATGAACAACCTCCTCAAACTATGGATAGCCCTCATCAAAGACGTAGGTTCCAAGTGCAGAAAGTGAAAATGAAATTGATTTAGAACATTTGGCGCTGTCGCGTTGTGCGGCTGTTGTCGAAGGGCCTTTCTACATCAACCATAAAGGGGAAATTAGAATGCATAATTTATGCCGGAATCCATGTTCCCAAATACTCCTAGGGACAAATTCAGTAAAGCCTATTTAGGGGAGAGTAATCAAATTCCGGCAGAACCAAAAGATGAGAGACACTACATTACATACTGCCTAGCGGAACAGTTCCCTTGTGAAATTCATAGAATTCTCGTTCGCCCCCGAAAGAGAAACACCCTACATTTTGCTCTATAGCTAAGTCCGATCGCCTTGCTAAAGGACCGGCTTGTTGGTCCCCTTATCTTCCCTCGCCCAATTTTGTCGCCTCCTCTTGGAAAGAACGGTTAAGGCAGTAATAGATGTTCAACCGCTGGCTTTTCCTTCTATGGCTTAGGTCGAGGCGCGGACGATTATTTTAGTTGCCCCCTTTCCGAGTGGGCCGGTGCTGGGGCTTGGGCGGGAGTGGGACGGCGACACGGCGTGGAATATCGTCTGGAGTAATTGCCGTCGCAGTGGACTCAGAGGGAGGGGGCGGGGGCGCTGGGAGTTGGAAGTGGAAGTTGCCGGACGGGGGGGACGGGAGGATCTAGCGTATGGGTCGGGGCATTGCATTTTGCCTCCGGGCAAGGGGAGCATGAGGGGGTCTTCAGCCAATAGGGCGGCGTATCCTTCCGCGATTCTTTGTCATAAGGGGGGGAGGCTAAACGGAGGGCAAGCTGGACAGAGACCACTCGCTTCTCGTAGTCTTCCGTGACATGTGAGTTGGCATGGGCATCTTGGGCAAGTAAAGAAACAACTGGCACCCTTAGCGAGCAACAAAACGGCTTCCACCTTCTTCGCAGCATCCACAATACGGTAGCACCTATAATTTTAATGATGGAGGACGTGAAAATGTACAACAAGGACATCTACACAATGTGCGCGGACTTCAAGGGTACCTTCAACGCCGCTGACCACAATATCATGTTCAAAAACATGCAACAACTCGGTATACCCCCCACCGTCATTGACAAATGCGAGCAATTGTACGGTGCTTCCACCACCAACTACACACCACCCCTACGGCCCCATCCCATCCACTGATACTAACATAGGCACCCTGCAGGGAGACACACTCGCCCCATTCCTCTTCAGTCCGTTCCTCGAATCCTTCCTCCGCTGGCTCACCACGGGCAGCCGGGGCTATCGCCCAAGAGCTCCTACCACGAATACCGACCCCAACGAACCTACGGCAACCTATCCCGGTCATGACTTCGCTGACGACCTTAACCACGCCTCGGACTCCCCTAGTAACATGTCCATCCAATTACGTAAATGGTCTTCTTCAGTAAATATACCGTTATGACCGTTATGTAAATAAGTACTGCATCACTCAAGCTTTGTTTTGTAGGGGAAACGTTCTTTCCCTTACCAACTGCTCTCTCCTTGCGTCCAACCTTCAAAACCGTCATATCATTGTTGAGGCTCTAACTCCCCCATACCCTTTATCGGCCCCTCGGAATCCTACCGAGTCCTCGGGGTCGAACTCAACACTGACATCATATTCACAAAACATTGGCAAGCACGCAAACGCACAACAAACGCCCTTATTCGCGCTTTATCGACTTCCCTCTTGACGCAGTCTCGTAGAATCTGCGTCACCCGGGGACTTTTCGTTGGCAAACACGTCATCCTCCAATTCGGCCTCTTTAGCAACTCTGAGCTCGACATCCTCGAAGGTCAAATCTGCAGGGTGCTCCGCTTCACTGTCTCCTCGATACGCAATCTTCCATACACCGCCCTCCACAGCCCACCCATTGAACTCGGCTACGGTCTTCCCTCCCTCAAAGCGCACGCGGCATAACTCATTGCGTGCCACATGTACAAGTTCATGAACACCCATGGATACGACGGCCACATGGCCCGCACCCATATCCACGCCATCTCCACTAAATACAATCATGTCTAGCGGAAACCATCATGCCCCACGGATATATCTCACCCACCCTCCGTTGTTTCGTCCCAGCGCAACGCGACGCCGGCACCTTGTTCCACAACATCCCCGCCCTCTCTCTAGAAGTCAGAAATTGGAAATTCATTGCAACACGTATCGATAAATCGGCCGATGTTTCATGGCTTACGTAATACTGCCATCTAGGTCTTAGGAATAGGGTTTTACGCCGGGGTTCTCCTTGTCCATTCCTCTTTGTCGGCAGTAACAATATAACGTGAATCATACAAGGACATACATGGTCTATCGCTACGAAAAAAATATGAAAAATCTGATGTCACTATCTCCACGACGCGCGGTCCGCTCCCGCCGCTGGAGGGCGCTAGTCAGCCTTGTTGGTCGGCATGTGATGGTCGAGTCGGGCATGCCTGACTTAGGCTCCTATGCGATTCCGGTCGTCCCGGAGTTGGCGGGGGGGGGGGGGGGGGGGGGGGGGGAAGGCATGCGAAAAAAACCTTAACTTAGGTCGTCGAAGGCCCCGAATGTATGCACTAACACCTTTGTCCGAGATAATAACCGCTCCTCCCGTCGCAGCCCTCCTCCCACCATAGGCTTCCCCCTCCCTGCGGGGCAGAGGGGAAAAAACCAAAGCCACAATTGGTTGCCGAGTGTCACTTCTCCCGTCGCATTTGTCATGTCCCAATCGGCTGCCAGCTATTTCGTCCGGCACCGGCTCATCCGTACAATACCGCCCGTACCCTCCACTTGTCGTTTACGCTGCCAAGGTGCCGCCTATATGGGCGGTGTGCTTTCGCGACAACCCATGCACACCGCTTGAGGCAGTTTTCTCGATGGTGGGTACCGACGAGGAAAGAGGTCGGGTGGGAAGGTCATATCGGGGATTCGACCTCAAAGGTGCCGGGTATGGAAGCTTTATCCACAGCCCTCCGTACATGGTTTTTCCGGCCGCGGCCGATCTAATAGTAGTCAACATTTACCTTGTAGCTAACCCCTTGCCATAACCACTCTCCCCTCGCACTCAACTCTTACAACGCTAGACAAGCAACACACTCAAATCAATATATCACAAACATCTCCCCTTCCCAACCTTCACCACCCCACCTACGCACCCAATCAAATCATACTCACCACACTCAGCAGGTATATACTACTCCCCCCCCCAACCCGACTCATTCCCTTACATATCCCTCCTTGAACGAGCGACACTAATTGACAACCCCACGAAATATGTTCTAGCTTGGAACGGACAGAAATTCGGATACACCGACGGCTCCGAGAATGGAGGCTCCTCCCCATTTGGAGCATCAGCCACCCACCCGGCCGCCGACACCCGAGTCAAAATCATGGTAACCTCCACCCCAGCCTCCCACACCACTAACCGAGCGGAGCTAGCAGCCGGCATCGATATCGGGCTACAACTTGGACATACACACCTCATAATAGACAACGCCTGCTCACTCCGACGCATTCAAGGCTACATGCACTGCCCCACCGCCTACCGCCATCCCATCACCCGCGACACATTCGAGCCAATCACAAACACTCTAAGAACCCGCTGTGATTTAGTTATCCGTAACCACTTTGACAAAATCAAAGGCCATAGCCGTTCCCTAGGTCACGGCCTCGTATACGCGCTAGCCGACCAAGTCGCACATGGTCACCCACTCGACACAGCCTAAACTACATGTTCATAGGTGTATATCGGCATCTAGTTATGGCCATACACACTCATACCCCAACCACAAGCGACCCCACACCCTACCGATACACCAGCCTCAAATCCGATGCCCACAAACACAACACCAAACACACTCACATCCCACTGGCTCAAACCACTAAACACACGGAGCTCTCCTCGCCCGCGCCGCCGACGACGGAGGAGACTACTTTCTCCACAAAAACACACCTCACTCACCAATATTCAATTCATACATAAAGAAGAGTTCAAATGGTTGTACACAACACCCACCCTTTCACCTGCAACCCCTCCATGCACTTCCCATGTGTGGTCGATTCACAAGAATTGGTAATATGTATGGCAAGTAAATGTCCCTCGATATCGGGCGTTCGATATGACCGACACAATAATGCCCTCCACCTCCTCCTTACTAGAACACAATAACGCCGGCCGATCGGAAATAATCACCGCCGACATTGGCAAGCACCCAATCAAATCCTTCGAACCGCGCCCCCCCCTCGAATGCCCCCTCCCCCCCCCCCCTCCGCGGATATGCCCACCCGTATTGTAGACGGTGACGATGGCAACTCCCTCGATTCCCTCACATCAGGTCCCGGTATCCCCCCAGAGGACCTTCTCTCCTCCCCCCTCCGCCCCCCCCCCCCCCCCCCCGCTCATAAGCATTACTTTATCCGCAATTTGAACCCAGATTCGTCGGACACTCGAACGCCCGCCGCCGGTACTCCTCGATTTAACAATCAGGTAGGGGATTGGAAGTACTACACAAACCGCAACCTCTCCCACACCGCACAATTCATTCGCCACAAATACACCACCTCGTAGACGCCGGCCGCCAACAGTGGTCCGGTACTGAGACAGACATTTTTCCCTTGCTCAGGAGTCGCAACCCCCCCCCCCCTCCCATCCACGATTGTCAGCCTCACATCGCTTTTTAGCCTCCGCTTCGATCCCCGGGATAAAATCAACTCAAAAGCACGCCCTGAAACCATTCGCAGCCTCTCCCATCTCCACCTCCACACTGTCCAATGGCTGCACCACCTGCTACTCATCTACCGCATCAAAGCACGCAAGACAACACGTCAAACCTCACGACCGCGCGCGCGCACACACACACACACACACACACACCTATTTAAATCAGGACGCCGCCAACATGATGCACAACATCTCCCCTGGGAGGGAGTGAAAACCCCTAACACACTTGGGAGAGGTTGGACTCAGGCGATAAACGGTCTAGCCCCAACTTGTAAGTCTCCTAGATGGCATAGTTGGGAGGGCCTCTAGAGTCAGTAGGCGGTTGGTAAGCGGTACATGTTGTAAACTAATTCAATTTCAATAAGTTTAACGGGGGGTATCGTCCAAATTATCCCAAAACCTTCGGTAGCGGGCCACATTGGTCCTTCTTCGATTATATTAATGAAACACTATTCTATAATCACGTGCACTCCTCCACAAAAGTCCGGACAAGATTTCGCACCTTCGCAAGTAGAAAATGTAACCATGCGTCGATTTTATTGACAAATATTCTGAAATCCCAGGCAATGCTTTTGCGCGCAAAATGGAATGCGCCGACACCTGCGAGGGGCGAGTTTGAACACTGCCGGGCATGTGGACTTGGGGTTATCGCGCCCGCACCCGTGCGGCAAGCTCTTTTAAAAAGTCGCCGTGCTTGGTAGACGAAAGGAGTAACGGGCGCACAACGCCGCAATATGAACGCTGATGCGACGGTCGCGCAAATATAATGCATAGGTGACGGAGGGAGGAGGTGTTGGGGAGGCCGCTGTGGGGGAAACGCACGAAATCCCGTATGTAGACTTGCCACCGATATGCGCACAACCCGAGGGCAAGCCGCTTTCGGCCACAATGTTCAAGCGATCATAACTTGCTCATATATAGTCAAAACTTTTAATACTAGGTACCGTTGGACGTGTATTTTCAATGCGCGTCGAACGAACTCATTTTGAAGTTTACACTCCCACAAATAGATTTGTTATGAATTATTTCAATTTACAAATTATCCCGGCAGAGCTGTGCCGCAGTGCCAAGCAACACCCATCGAGGTCGGCTCACCTCCTGAGACGATTTGTGCGGGGTTTGTCCATAAATGTTTACCAATTCTTCATTCCTATTGACCTCAAAGCCTAATTCCCGACGCGTGCCACGCGTGGGGCGGGTGTGGTTGGCACAAGCACATACCCAAGCATTCCAAACACCACCGTCAACGTGATGCGTCCTTAACGGCCAAGTTGGACCTCGCCCCTGCCCTAAGCCAATCGCCCTCGCATGTTTACTGCGTGCAGTGTTTATCCAAACCTGCGTCATGTGCGTTTTTGCTCGCTTGCTTTCCAAAAAATCACCCGTGCCAGCGACGTGAACTTCCGTGCTCTATTCACACACCCGCAAACCAAACCTCGCGCAATGAACACGGCACCCACGCCTCCAAACCCCCTCCAAAAAGCCCCCAAAAATACGGTTACGTGGAACACGGAGAAGTATGCAGCTTGGTATGAGTGCTTGAGCAATGCCCAAGCGTGGCGCCTAGAATGACGTCTGTAGTTTAGACAATTTCCCGGCAGTTTATGGGCTTAACTCGATAAACTCCACCGACAACACCCGCTTTAAGCTGAGGTCTAACCACCCCGGATGGCGGCTTACTACTTGCTTCTCGGCTCTCCTACAATTGGGTGGTACTCGGGTATCGTCGTGCTTGACGTGGTGAAAGGGGAGCGTGTTCTTGACTAGCTTATGCTTAAGATAATGCATGTCCGGACTTTTGTGGAGGAGTGTAGTATTCATTGTACACTTTTTGGTCTTTAGAGTTGCGGTGAATGAGAAAGCATCACTACAGCAGCAGCAAGGTCGCGGCATAGGCTGTAAATGCCACTTGTTTAGTGTTCATCCATTAAACTTTGTGGCACGGCAAGGTCTGCCCGATGTTATAATTAAATAGTTTAGTTAGCTATTGGTGCCTCGCATATTCCCCGTTTCATTCAGCCAAACTACTGAGACAGACAACGTGCTAAAGACGAGTTTAGTTGCTCATTATGCCAAGATGAAGCTATGCCAACGCAGCCCTATCATATATTTGTATTGCACAAATCACCGGGATAAAAAATGACGACTATATATACATAAAATTCAAAAACTTCTTTACAAGGAAAAGCAGAAGAAACCGCCAGGCAAAACACAATACCCCCCAAGCTAAACGCGCGGGGCAGGAAAAATAGAAATAATCACAAAAAACAAAGCAGCAAAAGAAAGTTCAAGCGCTTCCCACATCTTTCACAATGTGTTCTCTTTTGTTATTTCCGCGGCATTCATAGCATATCACTACTTACCCAATATTTCAAAATTCAGATTGTGCCATTTTCACGTTTTGGCGCCATTTACAATTGGGCTTGATGCTTAAATGTGAAAAAGGAGAGACACCCAAGCGCACGCACGCCCGCGCAACGACAGGAAAACAACGATCACCTGCGTATCTGCAGCCACGTCTGTCATTGTCTGCGCCATACTCAAATGTGTACGCAGATGATGAGGTGCCACAAGCAACAATGGGTAATAACTCTGCCGGCTAGAGAGGAGGCACAGTCATGCCCGATATAGTTCAGTCGCAGCAAGAACTTTCGGCAATGACACAGTTAAATCGTAATTTTATCTGCCTGGAAGTCATGTGCCGCCACTCCGTCCGCCGGAGCAATACTCATATCTGAACCCTGGCGTTCAGCTCGTTAATGAGCCACACGATCCGGTGCTCACCCATCCCACCCCATCCCATGCACGACAGGCCTACTCCAGCTTGCCGGGTACGTGCTTCCTGAGGAACTCCTTGAGCATGGCCACCTCCAGCCAAACACGTGCGGCAATGAAGCTCATCGACGTGGGGAGCTCCATGAGCGCCCAGGTGACCCAGTTGCCGGGGTCACATATACATGCGCCGTCATCACCGTCCCGCGAGGATTGCACCGCAAGCGTGAGGTAGGTGCCCACTGTGCACATGGCAACGTAGACTGCGCGGTAGTAGCCCATTTCGCGGACGGGTGGGCAGCAGGTGAGGCCCTGGAACACGCCGGACCCGGCGAAGAGCAATGTGCCGAAGACCAACAGGCTAGCCCACGCGACATGGCTATCGACCCGGGGCTCAAGCACAGAGAGGGTTGGGCAGGGCGATATGTGGCCGTGCATGGCGGTGACGAGACGGTGAAGAGCGGTCAGGAGGAGGGGCAGCGCCTGGTTCCGCCGGAGGTCGGGCACACCGCGCCCCGCCCGCACCATCCTCTCCCGAATCACCAACGCGCCCAGTTGCACCACACCAACCGCGGCCACCGCCCCGCCAAAGCAGGCTGACGACGCCGTGAGTTGCTGCAGGGAGAGCAGTGGCCAGATAGTGGCGGAGCAGAAGCCCCAGACGAGGAACGCCCCGCGGTGATAGTTGCTGTTGATGCAGGTGAAGGCATACGCGGCGTACTGTTGACTCAGATGAGAGTCGCAGAGTCGTAGCTCGCCCGCGTCCGCCATGACACCCTTCGCCCTCGCTAGCAAGTGCAGCTGCGCCACGCCACGCAGGTAGATGACGTCGTAGAGGCAGGGAAGGTAGACGTGAAGGCATAGGATGGTCAGCAGCACGTGGCCCGACACACGCGCCAAGCTCCAAGGGAATGCGCTGAACAGTATCCCGCTGGCCACTATCGTCGGCACCACCGCCGCCGGATTCTTCAGCAGGTTCACCATCTCTAAGCCAACCAGCCGTTGGGTTATTGGCTCCGTGGATAACGGAAGGGATGGACAGGTAGTATCGCCGCAATATGGCTCAATGCTGCTGCTGCTGCTGCTCAGCTTTCCCTCCGTTCTGCCACCGCCTATCCCCATCATCAGCGCGTTAGGGTACAGGGGCGAAGTGGGTGCATGGCCTTCTTGTCTACCCTTAGACTCCACCTCCTCTGGTACCAGATCCCCCAGCACAGCGTGCATGGCCTCTTTACACCCAGACAGCGCAGCCAGGGAGCGCAGGTTGTGGCGCGGATGAGGACACATTTGCTGCGCTGCATCGCCTAGGCAGCGAAGCCCGCCCTCGGGTCCTCGGTATGCTATCTCGTCCGCAATCTCGTCCAGAGTTCTGTGGAAGCCACTCCATATGCACAGGATGACCAGAGGCCCAAACAGAGTCGGATCCAGTGGAGCCTCGGGGTCGCCCAGCGGGTGGAATAGTTCCTCAAGGTCCTGCATCAAGGGGGGCCATGTAAATCGTGCAGCACTCGTGAGGACGCCGAGGGGTGCCCAATCAAGATAGATGAGGTCTTGTGCTTTCGTGTGTGCTTTTGTGTTGGTATGGACATGCGTTTATCTGTGCTCATGTGTGTGTGTGTGTGTGTGTGTGTGAAAGAGACCTGCAAGTGCTCGTGTGTGTGTGTGCTCGTGTGTGTGTGTGTGTGTGTGTGTGTGTGTGTGTGTGAAAGAGACCTGCAAGTGCTCGTGTGTGTGTGTGTGTGCTCGTGTGTGTGTGTGTGTGTGTGTGTGTGTGTGTGTGTGTGTGTGCCTGTCTGTGCATGCGATTGTGTTGATCTATGCATGCATATGCAAGGGAAATAATCTTAAAGTACGATAACGTTTTCGGAAACCTTCACAAACAAAATGCGACGCCTGCCTTCACTACTTCTGAACTATGAGGATATCGTCGCAATGACCCTTTGCGACGAATTCGCATGACACCGGACGAGCCTAGAGGACACTAGCGCCGATCTGTCACTACTCTCGTCCTATTGCGTTTGGCGAAGCTAGGGTTCTGACAAGCACCCGTGTGAAAGCATCAGTGCCAGTTTTATGCAGGATGAATATCAGTCGGGGTCACAATCACGGCGAGGCACCGCCCGCAGCTCTAAAATTGGCAACGACCTAGGTCCTGAAGTGCACTTGCAGGATGTTGTTCAGCAACGAATCTCGACAGTCTCACAATTTGTGCCTGCTTGAGGCATGAGGCCCTCGTCGCCGAAACATCATCAGGGATGTTTTCGACATTCGATGCAAATATGTGCATTTTCGGAAGGAAATATTGCTTCCCGACGCAAAAATATAGATGTGGAGCCACAAGCGAACGCGAATAGATGGGCTACGAATTGTGTCCTCTCCCCCATGATCGACGCATCGGGGGAAGGCCACACACCGAAACGTTGACTTGTGAGTGTGTGTGTGTGTGTGTGTGTGTGTGTGTGTGTGTGTGTGTGTGTGTCTGTGTATGTGTGAGAGAGATAGAGAGAGAGCAAACCCATTATTTTCATTTGTGGTCAGGGGTTGCACCTTGAGCACGCCAGCCATTTCCCGCCTCTGCTCCCTTTTGCATCCCGCGAATAGCGAAGTAAATTCCTCGCACACGTCACAACGGGTTGTGAGAAAAACGGGATGGGCCACGGACAGAGTTTGGCGTCCTCCCGGGAGCACCTCGATTGCTTCCACCCACGCAAGTCCCAGCGCTTCGTCCTCCATTGGCGGCCTGTCATGTGTGGTTTGGGGAGGGGGGGGGGGGGCAGAAGTGTTTTGATCATGGGTACTCAAGAAAGGGGGGCTTTGAGCTCAGCAAGAGACGCATAATGACATTTACATAACCGAATCCACAATGACAAATCGGAACGAGGCATGTGACGTCTATAGATTTAGTTGTCATCGTATCTTAATCCCACGCTTTCCTTGGTATGCCGGATTGATCATAACGATCTCGGTACCTTGTCCATTTTCCAGATTCATCGCATCACGTAGAGTCCATGCACGACTATACTTGTCACTCCTAACTCTTCGACCTAACAAATTCCGAGCTGGAGATTGAGATTGAGAGCCCGGTCCAGAACATGGATGACAGAAAGGGGAGAACCCTGTGACGGTAGGTAACGGACAGCGCTATAAAAATAGTGCATTGAAATTATATATATGTTGCACTAATATAGCCTCGTACCGTATTTTTAGTAATCATCCTTAAATTAACGCGAGCATACTTAAATCAAAGAAAATACTTTAGCGATGTAAGTAAGAGAAAAGGACAACAGTATCGCTACAGACACGAGGACACGGGAAAAGCGACCCCTCTGCCCTCTTTTCCTTCTTGGGGGACCCAGAGGGTAAGAGTGACCACAGGGTCACGGGGAGGGACGAGGTGGTAGCGATCCAGGCTACCCTGCCGATGTCTTTTGCAAGCAGATGGGGATGTCACATTTTTATTTGTTATTTTTCGCGCCCCCGGTATGTAGGAATGGCAGGTAAGCCCACGCCTTCACCCTCTACGGGCGGAGTTTTGTAAGCACGACTGATAAAAATCTTACAAGAAAAAAAAGTAGAGAGCGCCACTGATACGACTATGCTATAAATAATATCTATCCAACTACGGTCGCCGATAGTTACCTAGGTACTACAAAAAAGGTATGAGTTGTCGACCGACGGGTAGGGCACCAAAACGTCCGCAAAATTCACTCATCTTCTGGCAGATTGCCCGTGACACTTGACTGGTATCTTGGTATTCTAGCATTTGTGGGCACTTCGCACCAGGCCCGGAGAGGCGGCGGACCCCTCAGTAATGGCATTTGGCCGGGGATGGTTGATACCAGTGTTGTGCGGAAGTCGATTTTTATGTTTTCCGTTCCGCCGGAATGGAATTCAGCTGAATTCCGCGTAACACTGTTCCGGGGGAGCGGAACGTACTTCCGGCGGAACTGAATTAAATTCCGCCGGAACTGAACGGAATTCCGCCCCGGAATTCCGGTGTTCCGGTACCCCTACCTGCCGGAACAACCCCAAAATTTAACTACATTATTTTCAAAAAAATTTACGAGCGAATGAAAGTATTATCCGTACTTGTTTTACTTGTGTTGTTTACTTTACTTGTTTTAGTTATGTTTTATTAAATTCAAGTAATAGTACATAAGCATTGAATTATTTACATGCAGTATATTATGTAATACTTGTTCGTACCTTGTTACATTCCAGAGAAAATGCGTAATGACAATTTTCGCGACGGATTTTGCCTTTTCGGAGTAAAGTGAATCAGGGCGTGAAGATACGAGGGAATAAAAAAGTTTTAAGGGGACTTCCGGGGAGGGGACTTCCGGCCCTTTCCGATAGGTATTCCAGCGGAAGTATACGGAACTCCGGTGTTCCGTCGGAAGAGACCGGACCGGACTTTGTTCCGCACAACACTGGTTGAAACTGCCGTTATATTTTTTCGACCTGTTGCCCACAGTGAACCATGCAAAATGTGCGCCCCAAGTTATATGCACGGATAGTCCTCGACCCAAACAACACTCCCACGGTGATAGCTCCTTTGGGAAAAGGGGCATGCGCACGCAATAGCCGAGGAAAGGTATACTACCCAGGTACTATGGCCGTCGACAATATACCGACAACCCATATTATCGCCGCAACTGCCTAGCACGAGGCAAGACTGAGCAAGAATACTGTGTAAAACGTGGAGGTAGCAAGGGAAGCACATGTCGTTGGTTTTTCTACATCAGCGACGTCGATGTTGCAAGTTCTCGTGTCGAATGAAGCGGACAAGATATAGTGCATTCCGATGCCGGGCGGGTATGGTTAATGCCAAAGCTGGAAAAAACCAATGTTATCGACAAATTGCGAGAAAGAGATATCTTTCGGGGGAGCGCTTTATTATATTTATATATATTTTTAATTGTTTACAAGAAAAAGGGGGAGCGCTTTATCATTATTTCTGTATGCTGAAGCTGTCATGTCTTCTGTATAAATAGCGGTGCATATGCAGGTACGGATTTATGCGCCACAAATAATATCATCCCCCAGTAGATTTCCCCCCCCCCCCCCCTCATGTGATTAAGAATAAAATAAAATTTGCGTCCAGTACTTGTACCCGTAGCAATCCTAGATATCGCTAATCGCAAGTACAGGTACTTACATACACATGTAGACAGACAGGATTTTTTGGATTGATGGTTTCCAATGTTTTGTCTTGTAAGAAATTACTAGACATTTATACAGGACAGGAGAGATGGGCGATCGTTAGCCTTATTATTACTCAGCGTTTTTCCTTCTTCTTTACGGGTATCTGAGACAGCTTTCCCTAAAATAAATGATGTAATATCGTTAACAGAGAGGAAATAGAATAGGGTATTGCAAATTGTCGTCTCTATTACCATTTGCATTTTTTGGGGGGATGTGCGACGAGAATTCATGCAACGTCTTTCTGCTGCTCTTCATGGCACTCTGGGTTCTTATCTCCGCGACGCTTTTGAGGAGGGCAGTGCTGGTGCTGTGGCATGCCTTCCTGTTCCTTGGGCTTAGATTTATTTTTCCTCCTTTCTTCTTTTGTGCTTGGTGGCCTCCACTGCTTTTTCTTGTAAGAAACTTTTACTTTTTTGGTTTGTTTAATAAATATTTAGCGGCTACGGGCATCGCTATCTATCACCGCTAGAGGTTGGTACAGGTACGTATATAGTAAATACGGATCTCCCCCCCGCATATCGCAAGCAACTACAGGTCTACATACATCGAAGAAGTTGCAAATTTCATTCATTTATGGTACGAGTAGATGTATTAATCCAAAACAGCAGCTTCGTAAATTAGTAATAAACAGAGATACACATACAAAAACAACAATGCCTGTAGGTCAAGCAAATCCCTGTACCTCTCAAGTACGCGAACAGTTTCTACTCTTGTCTACGTAACAGATTGAACAAGAGCTGCAACAGCAGCTGAGAAACAGGCACAGGAGCCTAACCCCTCGGGGCAGGTTTAGGGTTTTAGGGTTTCTCGATTATCAAAATCCGTGATACCCCGCAGTGCCGGGTACCTGTAGTTAGGGTTTCCTTCCCTGCGTTTCTTTTATTACCTGTACACAGTTTAAGGCCGGTTCTTTGGTGAACGTTGCCACCATCATCCGCGAAAGATGATATATTACTAAGCTGCTTGAAGGATACCCAACACTAGTGACGTTATCAGAAAAAAAGCGCTATGTACAAACACGCCCGCCACACTAATGTGTTTACGACATCGTCAGATGCTACACGATGAAAGCAATTTAGCAATAGTGATGCCGGCTTCCTGTTGCTTGGCAGTCTCCACTCCTTTTTCTGGCAGTGGAATGGCAGTACAAACATTATTTAAAAGTGATGCTGGCAATTGCATTGGTATGGGGGTGGGGGAGAGGGGAGGGGGGTGGGACGCAGAAACAGCAGCCGCCGCTATTACCGGCGCAGAGTACAGCGTGATCAGAAGAGTACAGCGATAGTAGAGAGTAGCGATAGTCGCGGTAGTGTACGTATACAGCTGCATCTTCGTATATTACCGCCCTCGATGCGAGGGGAAGCCATAATAAGAGAAGATTATGAAAATGATGAAAACTCTAGGCCCGGAGAAAAGGTATCGTAGATCGTTAAAAGATCGCGCACAAAACCAGAGTCAAAGATTGGGAAGGACGGATGAATCCCATGTCCGTACTTGTGAAAACATACAGTCGCTGCTAGTGGCAAATGGACAGGACATCCAAAGTCGGGAAATGACGAGGGCAGGGCAATCAGAAAAATAACGACATTTGGGAGGACTAAAGAGTGACCGTGCTAGATTTGTGCACATTGTAGTGCTTCCCTTTGCCGTGACTTGGATTCTATCACACTCTTGTCACTCTTGCTCTCATGCCCCCCCCCCCTTTTTCCTGGCCACGTTTCTTTAGAGCTTCTTGTAATCACTAAAGAGTGACATCTACATAGTAAAGGACGTAACACGTAAAGAAACTGTGGCGGACCAAAATCAAATACAGAAACGCTGAAACATACGGAGTAGAAAGAAAAACGGCAGTGAAGTGATACGAGGGTGAGCGTCGGGAGTTTATATCAAAATTGAAATGTGTGTATTAATGGATTTTTTCGTGTATATTAATGATGCATTTTTCGTGTATATTAATGATGCATATTATGAATACGGAATATTTCATATCCGCGCGCTAATTGATTGCGGTGCTTCGGATCGCCAGTTTCCGAATCACAAACGAAGGGAATTACAATTCAAAATTGGGGAGAAATCACATTTAATAATAAGATTGACATCTCATATTTCGTGGATGGTGGCGAAGATTCGGCGCTTTATTGTGGCGAAGATAAAACGAGAATCTCATCTTCCGCGGATGGTGGCTAAGTTCATCTAAGACAAAACGAGAATCCTGCTCAAAGTCATTCAGTAATGGAAAAATCACGAATTAAAACGATAAGCGCCGGGTACCTGTAGTTAGGGTTTCCCTCCCTGCCTGTCTCTTACCTGTACACAGTTTGGGGCCGGTTCTTAGGTGAACTTTGCCACCATCCGCGAAAGATGAGAAATTAAAAACGATCTTTTCTTCATTTCGCTTGGTGGCCAATTATGCTGTTTTTTCTTGTAAGTTTTTTTTTTTTTGAAGAGACGATGCGAAAAGCGGTATGAGAAGGTGCGCTTTAACAAAACGAAATAACGAAAGCTGCGGGTACCCGTAGTATTGCCTGTAGTAAAACGCACACGTGAATATGGATAAACCCAAACAAGGAAAGCAGGGCCCATCGGCGCTGCTCCCTGTAAGCTTTCATTTCGGTACATTTGTAGTACGCATTTCTAATCCTAAATTGACGATCATTTATAATTATACACGGTAGATGGTGTTATCACTTCGAATTTTCTTACAAGAAAAAGCAGCGGATACCACCGAGTAAATTGAATATAAAGGAGGAAAAAACCGAAGACCGGGGAACAGGTAGATAGTGTAATCCAATGAATCTAAAAAACTGAAGAATCCATTTTTAATTGAGAAATGCAAGTGCTGATGCTGTGGCATGCCTTCCTGTTCCTCGGGCTTAGGCCTGTGGGGTACTTCCTCCATGATCCTTTATGCTTGGTGGTTTCCACTGCCCTTTCTAGTAAAATAATTCATTGTGTGTAATCCAATGGCTGTACGTGTGTATGATAGCGCGTTCATGGATGCTGGCAATTGTTAATATGTGAGAAAATACAGTCAAAGAAAGCAATAATGGCATATCAGCGTTAGCGCCGACCCACCGTAGGGTGTACTCAACGCCACCACCGACCAGCTCCGTACGCTGCAGCACCTCCAAGTCGTAGAAGCGACCTTTGCAACGGCACACAATCTGGTAGTTCGCCCCGCGAGCTTGCGGCGCGACCACCACGCGCCAGTCACTGCGGCCCGGATTGCAGGCCACAGGGTCCACGGACAAAATCTCCGTGCCCGCTTTGCGTGGGAAGGAACGAACCACCTTTCCGCCGCGGACCTGAAAAGTAACAAGAGCTTAATTTATCAACAGCGGTTTATCCGAACCAAAGTAGTCTGAAGATGCAGTCGGTATGAAGATACAAGGGGTGGATAAGCCTGCACTAATAAGACACCCTAATATAGTGGAGTGATGCTGATGGGTCTTGAACAGTCATATAATGTTATTGTTTGACCTGGTGCTCTGCGGTTGGAAGGTAAACATCAGTGTCCGTCTGCGCCCAAAACACGCCGCCGTTTGCCTCGCTCGTGACAGTGGCAAAGTCTTCCATCGCCGCGAGTGCGGTCTGGTGGTCACGCGCAGTCCGGTACCAAAAGTCCACGGACAGGAGGACGCAGCCGGGGCGCATAGCGCCCTGCAAGTCCGCCGGAAGAACCTCCAGGAGAAAGTGCATATGCTCTCGCAGGTCGGGGCTGAGGGATGCGGGCGTGATGTCAAAGAGCTTCATACTTGCGTTGGTCAGATGGTTGAAGCTGCTCCGAATGTAGCCCGTTAGCTGGCCATCATTCTTGAAGCGCCCATCGGGTATCACCATCTGAACGAATTTATCAATGATCCATGCACAAGCGGCAGGGTCACCCCATTTAGTGCGGCCAAAGATGATGAGCAGGTGATGCGCATGTCGTGAGAAATTATGCCGTCGTAATAAAACGCTGTCAGCAATTCTCAATTAACAGCCAGGAAGGCAATAACAAGACATAGTTATTGTCGTGCCAGGACATCAGTCTATCGATGGAATGTCGTTCATACCGGCAAAGTTTCAGGTGCAGGTACCGCCATCTCTGGGATGTTGGCGAAACCTTCCAGCCTGTCGCAGGTGTGGTTCCGGAAGAGCACATCCTACACACATTAAATGTTTTTTTCAATAAAAATGATTGTCAGTCCATGTTGAGGCGGTTGTTAGCACTGTTCCGTGAGCACACCGACAGCTAACAATATATCATATGATTTCCCTCGTGAGGCACACGGCAAGCTAAAAACATGACACGACGGTTGTCAACGGTAGCACCTAAAAACATAATGTCACATCCTCATCACCACACAACATATCAAAAGCCATTTCCATAATGTTATTGATGGATTGAGCTGCCAAAGACTCAACGCTGCTGTCTAATACCTGCTGCTAGAAGCGTACGTACGGGTACTGATGTAAGCAATATGTGGGGTATGCTGAACTATGCTTGCATGACACACCTTGGTAAACTATTTGTCAACGACCTATACAATGCTCAGACATGTGACTGTCTGTTTTATTGCCGCACTGTAAATAGGCCAATTGACTCAGCGACCGCGGAACTCTTACAACCGAGCAGGAAATGTGGAATGGAAATAATATGGGCGTCCGCAGTAAACGGTAAATTGTATCCTTCAGTAGTAATAATTTACTACGGCGGATTAATGAGCGAGACTTCCAAGTAGCGCACCAGTTGCGGTCGTCTCTCTGGCTCCATCACTTCTTCGTCCGCCGATATCGCAGGGACATCTTCCAGATGCATGGACGGCGGGCGGGCTGATGCTGGCTCATCACTGATTTGCGGCGCATCTGCGCCGCTTGAGTTGGCGGCGTGCGGTGGGGGCGGCTTCTCTTTGTTGGCCTGTCGCCTACATACATATACGAAAAGGCGGGCGTGTATTTATACCCGATACATCAGCGTTAATTTCAATGAAATCAAGACAGCAGATCCCACAACAGGAATACCACACGTAGTGACCTACACGACGGCGGGCAGGAATGATCTACATTAAGCGTTTATCATTAACTTATTCGTGAACAGCAACAGATGATTATCGAGTAGGGCAAATGTCGAGAGGAGTTGTTGATGACGAGCTGTTCGTTGCCAGCAGCAAGCAGCAGTGATAGCGCGGGATTTACTTACCGCTTCTTCTTGCGCTCCCCACGTGCCCGGCAGCTGCGCTTCAGCCCATCAAACTGGCTGACGGGGTGCGCCCGTACACACTGGTTGCAATAGCGGCTACCGACACCGCGGACGATAACCGAGTCTGCTTTCTGATGAAGTGTACACAGTCGAGCCCGACTACGAGCCACGTCAAGGAGGGACGTGCAGCCATCAGCCTGGCATTCTTTTTGCAGCATAAACAAACAAAGTGTAAAGAAACAAAAACAGTTTATGCAAGTAGTGGAGTGAGCCTCACAGACACCGGTATAGTATGGGTTCAATGGCGAAAAATCAAAAAAAGCCGCCGGCCCCCGCTGTTCAGAATGATTTACAGCAACGCCATCAGCAGTATATAACGACCCCCCCTCCCGGTTGCCCAGTTCAAGTATACACGCGCACCGTCTACGGGCTGCTGCATAATATGGAAATTTGAACTGTAGGTCGACGAAGTTCTCAACACTACTACGTGAAGGCTTCTCATCTAGAACGATAACGATAAGCGATGTGTGTTCACATACAGCATCTCAGTATATCAGCAGAGTCACAGCGATATTGTTGCTGCGGTATACCCGTAGCGAAATATATCAACAAATTATTGCACTGACGTGACATGAGACGGGATATAATCCTTACGGCTATGTACTTTTGATCAGTTTTTACCGATGCTGATACGAAAGGAGATAGTTCCTTAGAAAAAGCAGAAACGCGCTTGCCATATATTAATTTTTTTGCGAACTGTAGTATAAAACGTGTGTCGATGATGGTTTTAAGGCCCGCCTGATGAAACCGACGATATTTGATATCCCAGTGGTCAGTAAACATACCGTGTGGGAGTACTCGACGACTTAAGAAAAATTCTTACAAGAAAAGGCAGCGGAGGCCACCAAGCAAAAAGAAGAAAAGAGGAAAAAACCTGAGCCCGAGGAACAGGAAGGCGTGCCACAGCGTCGGCACTGCCCTCCTGAAAAGCGTAGCGGAGATAGGAACCCAGAGTGTCATGAAGAGCAGCAGAAAGATGTTGCATGAATTCGCGTCGCACATCCCCCCAAAAAACGCCGAAACGGAACATAAGTAGATCGACGAACAAAATGAAACATACGTACATAATATACTTGACTAGTTGTAATTTATATTGTGTGGGAGTAGAATGCTCGAAACCTCTAGCAGCGTATCAGCAGTGCGACGGGTGGGCGACTTCATACTGAGCTCATGCACTTGTTGGCTCGTCGTCTACAATCGGGGCAGCACTCATATCGGTGCAGTAACAAGAAGAGAAACGGGGTAAAGGGGAGGCTACTCACGTGGGTGTTTTTTCTCTGCAGGCTTATTCCGTGGGCTGCTGCTTGGTGGACGTCTAGTTGTTACAGCCGCGCCGTTTCCTTGTGTCTGCTCTGCTTCAGCTTGCGGCGTCCGCGGCGGAGGGGCGACGGGACTCATGCGCCAACACAACTCTGTGTCAATGTTAGGAGACTCTTCATCCAGCAGGCAGTGCACCCCCGGCGAGGCAGCCGATGCCATTATCCGCGTCTTGCTAAAGGCAGATACTCAAACTAAAGCCAGTTAGCAGTCAACGAAGCCTGAAGCGGAGGAATGTCCAGAGTATTCAGAAGACAGGACTAACCAGTGTCGCCTTCGTCCTGCCCAACTGCCTCGGCAACGACTGCTTATCGCTATTCGTCTATTATGACTCCACGGAGGACTGACTTCTCAAGCGCGGTGAACATAACGACGTTCGTACCCGGTACGCAGACTATTTTTTACGGATTTTGAGGCACAGGAGAAAGGGGCCACTAGCTCGCTACAAACGCGGCTGCTGATGAGGACTGACGCCTACCGTTTCTACGACAGAAGGCCCAGAGCATCGGTACCTGCTGCGCTATGATAAGAAAATACTGAGTGTATACACAACATCAGCGATATGTTCTGCGCTCGGTCAATAGCAGCACCAGCACGATACACACACCTGATGAAAAATAGCCGATGCTGGCTCTCTGTGCATGTCGCATATCACTATGTAACGTACGGGTACTGTCTGCTGATGCTGCTGCTAGACGATGGAATCCTTATTATTTATGGTACATGGACTTTACTTGTACATGTAAATACAGGTACAGCTGTACAACAGTACACCAAGCTTGCATTGGCTCGGGCAGCTATTATCCAAGTATTTTTTTGGCCCAAAGCCCTGTAGCCTTGGGGGTAGCGTGAGGGGTTAGGGCTACAGGTAAGTGCCGGGTAGTTAGGGTTTCCCTCCCTGCTTGTCTCTTACCTGTACACAGTTTAAGGCCGGTTCTTAGATGAACTTAGCCACCATCCGCGAAACCATCCCCAAAGCCCTGTCTGTGTCTCTGCTCGGTTTACTGAACGAGTATATGCGAATAAATGTGTCATCGGAGCATGGTGATCCGATTGATAGCCGAGGCTAACCTCTCAAGCCGATATTCAGATTAGAAAAAAATACACGGCTCTTAGGAACACAGCTCAGCCGGTACTTGCCTCGTGGGACGAAATTATCAGGAGCCGTGTTCCGCGCGCTTTCTGGTATTCCAATTAGGCCGGTACACGGCTCGGACCGCAGTACATAGGGGCTTTGTATCGGGCTTATACAACCTTTTCTACCTGCGCGGCCATCGCGCCCGCACATACTCTCTCACCAACACCCACCCGCACCCGCGCCCGCTCCACGATGTCGAATTTGAGGCGCATCAGGCTTGTAGGGGCCGTGGCCATGCTTTACGGCTTGGCGGCACTCGTGAATGCCGTTCCACCCGCGCCATATGTGGTGATAGGTACGGACCCCTCCGCCGGGAGCTCTGTGCAAGCAAGCAGCTATGTTGTAAGTAATTCCTAATGTAGATTAGTTACAAAGAGCTAATGTATGCTATGATAGAAGTCCTTATGTACAAGACATCGACTAAAGTGCTTGACGCACGACATCACTTGATAGGCTATAGATAGCTAACAACAACCTCGAATGCTTCTCTTGTCTCGACACCAGCCGTCACCCAAGGATGTTCGCTAGCGTACATGTAACCATCACACCGCAAGTTACAATATCTTCCTTATCGAACCGGGCATACCACGTTCAAAAGGTTATGAAGCCCTCCACCTTAAGGATACGCGAGACAACAGTGTCTTCCGGCGTGCAACTTGGAAACTCGCCCGAAGGCACCGCCGAACATATTTCGAAAAATATAATACTTTACTCCTTACGTTTGCTATTACTTTATTTTCAGCTTTATCCTACTCTACCCCACGACTACCTAGCCAACCACACAAGCGCACTCGCATGTGTGGACATGGTGCATACATTTCCAAGCAAGAGAGGGGAAGGGGGGAGCACTGTGAAGGTGAACACTCATACACATGGTGCACGACAACATCAACCGTTTTAGAGCAGCGGACATATACACCTGCATGTTCCCGCCTCGGTTGTTACTGTGCCCCACACTGGGTGGAGGATACGGAAAAGGTGCCTTGAGACACCCCGGGGCATCAGGCTGAGGGGTCGGTGGGCATCATACCGTCTCTTTGAAACCACCGTTAGGCACAGTTACCGCTAGTGGATTTTTCCACTGACTGGGTACCTATATTTTCTTGGATTGGCGCCAAAAGCGAAAACGGCGTCCGCAACATCGGCCGACAACACCGCCGCCGACTTCAGTCGCAGCGACACACAGTCCGCCGACTCGGCCAGCGACAACATTCGATTAGTGATGGAGCAAGTATAGTCTCTCCACACGATCTGAAATACCACTTTGTGAAGGACCACGTGCATATGGGAACCATCAAGCTTCGGTATCTACCGGGTGGTGACATTGTCGCTGACATGCTGACCAAGCCACTACCTAGACCTGCACTCGACTGGTGACATGGTCGCTGACATGTTGACCAAGCCACTACTTGGACCTGCACTCGTGAAACACCGGAGCGCCATCTTGGGTACATCCAGACCCATGCGGCGATACACTTCGTAGAGGGGTACAATAATCACTTCCATTCGACTACAATACATCCCTTAGTAGCTATCTTTAGGGGGAGTGTTGTAAGTAATTTCTAATGCACATTAGTTACATAGAGCTGATGTATGCTCCGATAGAAGTCCTTATGTACAAGTCATCAACTAGAGTGCTTCACGCACGACATCAATAGATAGGCTATTATAGACAGCTAACAACTCTAGCCTCGAAAACTTGTCTTGTCTCGACACCAGGCGTCCGCCGGCGGCGACCCCGGAGGGGGTTGCGCTCGCATGCCCGTCGGCATCCCCTCACCTCCCCGTGGTGGGCGCTTAAAACCCCGTAGCCGTGCTAGGCTTGGCAGGGTAGGGGGCTAAGAGGGCCGACAGCTCGATCCGCAAGATCATGAGCTGTCGGGAAAGCCTTGTACATAGGGCTTTTGAAAAAATAATTTCTGTGCAATACCGGCACCAAGATCTCCCGCTCGGCCCGTCCGATATGTTTTTTCGCGGTTTAATACCCCTAAATACAATCCTACTTCAAGGGGGTGGGGCATGTACTACAGAAGCGTTTGATGGCGAGGAGGGTACGGCCGGATCAGCGGTGGGAGGCGGGTGTTGGAGCTGGTGGTGGCCAGCCGGGAAGTAGCGCCAGGAAAGGGCGCTCGCTAGCCGTCGACCAGCCTTGTGCCAGTCGAAACTTCCCGGGGGGTGAGGCAAGACATGGCACATGCCGGTGGCCGGTCGCAGGCGGAGGAGCGGCTATGTGAGGCGGTGGCGACCCTCAAGATCAGCCGCCGCCGGAAGCCCTGTACGTAGGGCTTTTTCGGAAACTAAACTAATGTCCGTACCCGGCGTCGCGCTAGTTGGGGAGCAGCACCAAAGCAGGGCGCTTACTAGCGAGCCGCTACGTCGACAAGCTACATCGCCCGGGGGGAGGAGTAAGCTTGGGCGGCAAGGAGTGAAGGAGGACGGTCGCGACGGATGGAGCGACACGATCTGGCGGCGAAGACCCTCCGGGTCGGCGCCCCCGGAAAACCTCGTACGGAGGGTTTTGAATAATTTCCGTGCGCCCGTGGCCCGACGGATCCGACTACGGTCATCTGCCCCCCCCCCCCCCCCCCCCCCCCCCCATCTTCGACACCCACTACCCCGACAGACCTACAAATTCTTGAGCGTGGGCCCGGGTGAGCGTGGAGGCACCCGCTCAACAAAGACTGCTCAGTGGACGCGTGATTAGAGGGGGGAGGGTACGGACGCATGCCGGACTATCTGACAGGTACCCGGGTACCAAACAAAGAAAAAACCGAGGAAATGATAGGGGAAAATTCAGGCGCGGGGGCAGGAGCGCCCATTTTTTCTATGTATGTGTGTCTCGGTCCTCCCCACTTGTCCTCGAGGTGACGGGGGACCTCGACAAGGAGGACCGTCGCGTCGGTGGACGCGGCTACGACCTTGGGGCGGGGTTCACGGGATGCGGCGGCGGGATCGACGAACGACCAAGCGAAGAGGGGTTTTTTGCGAGCCTTTCCCCTCCTATCTTCGGCAAGACCGAAGTCACGCGGGAGCTAGATTAGATAGGCCCGTCGTCCCTCTTGAACGCCGTCCGGCCTAGGCCGGTCGGCAGCCCGGTTCGGTGGGAGCGGGCCGTGCATCGTGAAGGCCGAGCAGCAATTTAGTTTTGCATTTCTCGACAAGTGGTTTTATTTTTAGATCTTTTTTCTTGATTACAAAATTATTACGCTGTTATTGCTTAGGCGGGGGGCTGTGGCAATTGCTGTGATTGCTTATAGTTTTTTAACTCCCGAGCAACGTCGACACACAGTGAAGCTAGGTGTGTCGATAGGTGTGCATGGTCGAAGAGACCCGGGCCAAACTCGCTCATAAGTCTTGAATGGCTAGGTAGAGAGCCCCGATAGACAGCAGCCGGTCCAGTTTGCCGGTATTGTTGTGGATAATTTCAATTCAATTTCAATTTGACTCGACACTAGCCGTCACCCAAGGCTGGTGGTTAGCGTACTTGCAACAAGCACACCGCAAGTTACAATATCTTCCTTATCGAACCGTGCATACCACGTTCAACAAGCTGGGCTCGCGGCCGCTACATCTGCTTACTAGTATCTCCGAAGGCGTCGTTCGCAACAACGTGCGGAAGTAGCTAATGGGCGAGAGTTGTTTACCTTCTCCCCTCCTCACTCCGCCCCCCCCCGCTCATAAGCATGACTTTATCCGCAATTCGAACCCAGATTCGTCGGACACTCGAACGCCCGCCGCCGCTACTCCTCGATTTTAAAAATCAGGTAGGGGAATGGAAATACTACACAAACCACAACCTGTACCACACCGTACAACTCATTCGCCACAAATACACCACCTCGTAGACGCCCGCCGCCAACACTAGCCCGGTACTGAGACATACGTTCTAAGGCTAGGGATCAAGTGAAATTTCTCGACGTTGATGGTGATTGTGAGGTGCTACTTTGGTTAGGCTAAGTTGGCAACCTTAGACTAATAGTAGAACCTAATCTCTGGATCTAATTATACAGCGTAGAGAGAATTAATAAGATTGTCTTAGGAACAGTGTTGGAGCTGGTGGTGGCCTGCCGGGAAGTAGCGCCAGGAAAGGGCGCTCGCTAGCCGTCGACCAGCCTTGTGCCAGTCGAAACTTCCCGGGGGGTGAGGCAAGACATGGCACATGCCGGTGGCCGGTCGCATGCGGAGGAGCGGCTATATGAGGCGGTGGTGATCCTCAAGATCAACCGCCGCCGGAAGCCCTGTACGGAGGGCTTTTTCGGAAACTAAACTAATATCCGTACCCGGCGTCGCGCTAGTTGGGGAGCAGCACCAAGGCAGGGCGCTCACTAGCGAGCCGCTACGTCGACAAGCTACATTTCCCGGGGGGAGGAGTAAGCTTGGGCGGCAAGGAGGACGGTCGCGACGGAAGGAGCGACACGATCTAGCGGCGAAGACCCTCCGGGTCGGCGCCCCCGGAAAACCCCGTACGCAGGGTTTTGAATAATTTCCGTGCGCCCGCGGCCCGACGGATCCGACTACAGTCATCTCCCCCCCCCCTCTTCGACACCCACTACCCCGCCAGGCCTACAAATTCTTGAGCGTGGGCCCGGGTGAGCGCGGAGGCCCCCGCTCAACAAAAACTGCTCAGTGGTAGCGCGATTAGAGGGGGGGAGGGTACGGACGCATGCCGGACTATCTGACAGGTACCCGGGTACTAAACAAAGAAAAAACCGAGGAAATGAGAGGGGAAAATTCAGGCGCGGGGGCAGGAGCGCCCATTTTTCTATGTCTGTGTGTCTCGGTCCTCCCCACTTGTCCTCGAGGTGACGGGGGACCTCGACAAGGAGGACCGTCGCGTCGGTGGACGCGGCTACGACCTTGGGGCGGGGTTTACGGGATGCGGCGGCAGGATCGACGAGCGACCAAGCGAGGAGGGTTTTTTTGCGAGCCTTTCCCCTCCTATCTTCGGCAAGACCGAAGTCACGCGGGAGCTAGATTAGACTGGCCCGTCGTCCCTCCCGAACGCCGACCGGCCTACCCCGGTTCGGTGGGAGCGGGCCGTACATCGTGAAGGCCGAGCAGCAGTTTAGTTTTGCATTTCTCGACAAGTGGATTTAGAATTTTTTTCTTGATTACAAAATTATTACGCTGTTATTGCTTAGGCGGGGGGCTGTGGCAATTGCTGTGATTGCTTATAGTTTTTTAACTCCCGAGCAACGGCGACACACAGTGAAGCTAGGTGTGTCGAAAGGTGTACCTGGTCGAAGAGACCCGGGCCAAACTCGCTCATAAGTCTTGAATGGCTAGGTAGAGAGCCCCGATAGACAGCAGCCGGTCCAGTTTGCCGGTATTGTTGTGGATAATTTCAATTCAATTTCAATTTGACTCGACACTAGCGGTCACCCAAGGATGGTGGTTAGCGTATTTGTAACAAGCACACCGCAAGTTACAATATCTTCCTTATCGAACCGTGCATACCACGTTCAACAAGCTGGGCTCGCGGCCGCTACATCAGCTTACTAGTACCTGCGAAGGCGTCGTTCGCAACAACGTGCGGAAGTAGCTAATGGGCGAGCGTCGTTTACCTTCTCCCCTCCTCACTCCGCCCCCCCGCCCCCCGCTCATAAGCATGACTTTATCCGCAATTCGAACCCAGATTCGTCGGACACTCGAACGCCCGCCGCCGCTACTCCTCGATTTTAAAAATCAGGTAGGGGAATGGAAATACTACACAAACCACAACCTGTACCACACCGTACAACTCATTCGCCACAAATACACCACCTCGTAGATGCCCGCCGCCAACACTAGCCCGGTACTGAGACATACGTTCTAAGGCTAGGGATCAAGTGAAATTTATCGACGTTGATGGTGATGATATTTTGCAACGTCGATGTTGATGGTATTGATATCTTGGATTGTCGATGTTGATGGCGTTGATAGTTTGAGATGCTGACATCGATCGCAATTTTAGCCGATATTATCGCCGATATATCGATATTTGAGACGATATATCGATAAATCGGGCTTAAATAATCAATATTTTACAATTGTTTTGATAATTGATGGCATTGATGCGAGCACTACTGCCATCGTGTCGATGTCGATGTCGCAACCCATCACATCGATGGCACTATCACCCGGTGACGATAATACTATCGACGATGCATCGATGGCTGATCCCTAGCCTTAATACGTTCTTACCTTGCTCAAGAGTCGCCCCCCCCCCCCCCCCCCCCCCCCCCCCCCCCCTCATCCACGATCTAGGACGAGTAATGCGCGCCCGCCCCCCACCCCCCCTTGGTAAAAACACATGTAATTACATTAATGCAAGAGGTCCCATAATTACGGATGTAATACTTAATGTCCGCGCGGTGCACGCCAGCCCAGGCGCGGTAGCCTCACATAGCCCTACAGAAGGGTTTTGAGTTTAGGGTATCCTAAACGTTTAATACTAATCCTAAAACCTAAAACCCCATCCGACCCTTGTAATTACACATATAATTACAACAAAACACATGCTTCCATAATTACACGGAGGGCGCATTACTCATCCTAGTCCACGATTGTCAGCCTCACATCGCTTTTTTCCCTCCGCACCGACCCCCGGGATAAAATCATCTCGAAAGCACGCCTCGAAAGCACTCTCAGCCTCTCCTATCTCCACCTCCACATTGCCCAATGGCTGCATCACCCACTACTCATCTACCGCATCATAGCACGCAAGACAACACGTCAAACCTCTTGACCGCGCGCGCGCGCGCACACACACACACACACACACACACACACCTAATCAAATCGGGACGCCGCCAGCATGCCGCACAACATCTCCCCAAACTAATTCAATTTCAAAACGGTTTAACGGGGGGCATCGTCCAAATCATCCCAAAACCTTTGGTAGCGGGCCACATTGGTCCTTCCATTTTATTACTGAAGCCCTCTTCTATATTCATGTAGTATTCATTGTACAGTTTTTGGTCTTTAGAGTTGCGGTGAATGAGAAAGCATCACTACAGCAGCAGCAAGGTCGCGGCACAGGCTGTAAATGCCACTTGTTTAGTGTTCATCCATTAAACTTTGTGGCACGGCAAGGTCTGCCCGATGTTATAATTAGTTAGTTTAGTTACCTATTGGTGCCTCGCATATTCCCCGTGTCATTAAGCCAAACTACTAAAGCAGACAACGTGCTCAAGACGTGTTTAGTTGCTCATTTTGCCAAGATGTGGCTTTGCCGACGCAGCCCTATTTATATTGCACAAGTCACCGGGATGAAAAATGACTACATATACATAAAATTCAAAATCTTCTTTACAAGGAAAAGCAGAAGAAACCGCCAGGCAAAAGACGAAACCCCCCAAGCCTAGACCTGCGGGGCAGAAAAAATAGAAATACCAAAAAGAAAAGCAGCAAAACAAAGGTTCAGCGCTTCTCACATCTTTCACTACGTTATTTCCGCGACAGTAATTATAGCATATCACTACTTATCCAATATTTCCCGATTCAGATTGTGCCTTTGTCACGTTTTCTCGCCATTCACAATTGGCCTTGATGCTTAAATGTGAAAAAGGAGAGACACCCAAGCGCACGCACGCCCGCGCAACGACATGAAAACAACGATCACCTGCGTATCTGCAGCCACGTCTGTCATTGTCTGCGCCATATTCAAATGTGTACGCAGATGATGAGGTGCCACAAGCAACAATGGCCAATAACTCTGCCGGCTAGAGAGGAGGCACAGTCATGCTCGATATAGTTCAGTCGCAGCAGTAACTTTCGGCAATGGCACAGTTAAACCGCAATTCTATCTGCCTGGAAGTCATGTGCCGCCACTCCGTCCGCCGGAGGAAAACTCATATATGAACCCTAGCGTTCAGCTCGTTAATGAGCCACACGATCCGGTGCTCACCCATCCCACCCCATCCCATGCACGACAGGCCTACTCCAGCTTACCGGGTACGTGCTTCCTGAGGAACTCCTTGAGCATGGCCACCTCCAGCCAAACACGCGCGGCAATGAAGCTCATCGACGTGGGGAGCTCCATGAGCGCCCATGTGACCCAGTTGCCGGGGTCACATATACATGCGCCGTCGTCACCGTCCCGCGAGGATTGCACCGCAAGCGTGAGGTAGGTGCCCACCGTGCACATGGCAACGTAAACTGCGCGGTAGTAGCCCATTTCGCGAAGGGGTGGGCAGCAGGTGAGGCCCTGGAACACGCCGGACCCGGCGAAGAGCAACGTGCCGAAGACCAACAGGCTAGCCCACGCGACATGGCTATCGACCCGGGGCTCAATCACAGAGGGGGTTGGGCAGGGCGATATGTGGCCGTGCATGGCGGTGAAGAGACGGTGAAGAGCGGTCAGGAGGAGGGGCAGCGCCTGGTTGCGCTGCAGCTTGGGCACACCGCGCCCCGCCCGCACCATCCTCTCCCGAATCACCAACGCGCCCAGTTGCACCCCACCAACCGCGGCCACCGCCCCGCCCCAGCAGGCTGACGACGCCGCGAGCTGCTGCAGGCAGAGCAGTGGCCAGATGGTGGCGGAGCAGAAGCCCCAGACGAGGAACGCCCCGCGGTGGGAGTGGCTGTTGAGGCAGGTGAAGGCGTAAGCGGCGTACAGTTGACTCAGATGAGAGTCGCAGAGTCGTAGCTCGCCCGCGTCCGCCATGACACCCTTCGCTCTCGCCAGCAAGTGCAGCTGCGCCACGCCACGCAGGTAGATGACGTCGTAGAGGCAGGGAAGATAGACGTGAAGGCATAGCATGGTCAGCAGCACGTGGCCCGACACACGCGCCAAGCTCCAAGGGAATGCGCTGAACAGTATCCCGCTGGCCACCATCGTCGGCACCACCGCCGCCGGATTCTTCAGCAGGGCCACCATCTCGAAGCCCACCAGCCCCTGGGTTATTGGCTCCGTGGATAGCGGAAGGGATGGACTGCTAGCATCGCCGTCATAGGGCTCAATGCTGCTGCTGCTCTGCTTTCCATCCGCTCTGCCACTGCCTATCCCCATCATCAGGGCATTAGGGTACACGGGCGAACAGGGTGTATGGCCTACTTGTCTACCCTTAGACTCCACCTCTTTTGGTACCAGATCCCCCAACACAGCGTGCATGGCCTGTTTGCACCCGGACAGTAAAGCCAGGGCGCGCAGGTTGAGGTGCGGATAAGGACACACCCGCTGCGCTGCGTCACCCAGGCAGCGAAGCCCGCCCTCGGGTCCTCGGCATGCTACCTCGTCCGCAATCTCGTCCAGCGTTCTGTGGAAGCCGCTCCATATGCACAGGAAGACCAGAGGCCCAAAGAGAGCCGGATCAAGTGGAGCCTCGGGGTCGCCCAGCGGGTGGAATAATTCCTCAAGATCCTGCATCAAGGGGGAACATGTAAATAATGCAGCACTCGTGTGGACGCCCGAGGGGGGCACAATCAAGATAGATGAGGTCGTGTGCTTTCTTGTGTGTGCTTTGAGGTATGCACGTGCGTTAATCTTTGCTCATGTGTGTGTGTGTGTCTGTGTATCGGTGTGCTTGTGTGTGTGTGTGTGTGTGTATGTGTGTTTGTGTGACCTGTAAGTGCGAGAGGAGAATGTGCGAATGTGCCTGTCTGTGCATGAGAGTGTGTTTATATATGTACGCATGTGCGAGAAAAATATCAAAATAGCACACACACACACACACACACACACACACACACACACACACACACACAACGTTTTGGAAAACACAACAGCATGTTTTCACACACACACACACACACACACACACACACACACACACACACACACACACAACGTTTTGGGAAACATTCACAAACAAAATATGACGCCTGCCTTCACTACTTATGAATCATGGGGATATCGTCGCACTGGCTCTTAGCGACGCATTCATATGACACCGGACGAACTCAGAGGACACTAGCGCCGATCTGTCACTGCTCTCGTCTAATTGCGTTTGGCGAAGGCAGAGTTGTGATAAGCACCCGTGCGAACGCATCAGTGTCAGCTTAATGCAGGATGAAAATCAGTCGGGGGTCATAATCACGGCGAGGCGCCGCTTGCATCTCTAAGACTGGCAACGACCTAAGTCCTGAAGTGCCCTTGAAGGATACTGTTCACCAGCGAATCCCGACAGCCTCACAATTTTTGCCTGCTTGAGTCATGAGACCGCAAACAGGAATTTTGCCATTCGTTACAATTATATACATTTTCGGAAGGCGATATTGCTTCCCGACGCAAATATTGAGATGTGGAGCCACAAGCGAACGCAAATAAATGCGCTGCGCATTGTACTGCCAATGGAACACTGAGTTATGTGTGTGTGTGTGTGTGTGTGTGTGAGAGAGAGAGAGAGAGATATGTGTGTGTGTGTGTGTGTGTTTCCCAATAGGTGTTGCCCCGCTTCCCTTCATCCAGTGAACTGTTGATAAGAGAGAGAGAGAGAGAGAGAGAGAGAGAGCACATCCATGTTTCCCATTTGAGGCCAGGGGTTGCACCTTGAGCACGCCAGCCATTTCCCGCCTCTGCTCCCTCTTGTATCCCGCGAATAACGAAGTCAATTCCTCGCACACGTCGCAACGGGTTGTAAGGAAAACGGGATGGGCCGAGGACATGGTTTGGCGTCCTCCCGGGAGCACCTCGATTGCTTCCACCCAAGCAAGTCCCAGCGCTTCCTCCTCCATCGGCGGCCTGACATGTGTGGTTTGGGGAGGGGGGGGGGGGGGCAGAATTGTCTTAATCATGGTTACTAGCACCAGACTCGACACAAACTAGACCAAGGGGACGGCATGGGGGTTCGCCAAGTGAAAGTCAAGTAAGGAAGGGGGACTTTGAGCTCAGCAAGAGACTCGTAAGGACATTTGCATAACCGAATCCACAATGACAAATCGCTCGGTACGAGGCATGTGACGTCTATATATTCAGTTGTAATCCCACGCTTTCCTTGGTATGCCGGGTTGATCATAACGATCTCGGTGCCTTTTCTACTTTCCAGATGCATCGCATCACATAGAGTCCATGCACGACCATACTTGTCCCTCCAAACCCTTCTACCTAACCAATTCCGGACTGGAGATTGAGAACCCGGTCCAGACCATGGAATGATGACAGGAAGGGGAGGTCCCTGTGACAGTAGGTAACGGACAGCACTAAAGAAATAGTGCATTGAAATCGATTGGCATTTTCAATGCCACATATAGCGCTAATACTGCCTCGTACCGTATTTTCTTAACAATATTTTCTTGACTGGAATCTCTTTTGATTGATGGATTCCACTGCTTTTGCTTGTAAGAAACCACTTCAGATTTATACAGGACAGGAGATGAACCATTATGTTATCGTTATTATTATTTAGCGTTTATTATCTAGGCTTTTTTTCACTTCATTCCTGGCGGATTAGACTGTTTTCCCTAAAAAAATGATTCACGGTTACTGTTCCTCGGGCAGTGCTGGTGCTGTGGCATGCCTTCCTGTTCCTCGGGCTTAGGTTTTTTTCCTCTTTTCTACTTTTTGCTTGGTGGCCTCCATTGCTTTTTATTGTTTTTTTTTAAGGGTTATTGTGAAGAGGAAATATAAAGGGGCATTATTGTCGCTATTTCTATTTACATCTTTTTATTTTGTAAAATTTTCATCTTGGGCCTGTGG
>JAPMLY010001258.1:0-2500 GCA_026401115.1 Tetraselmis chui
CAAAACTATCGTATTATGCATTGGCATTCTCGAGGCATCGTATGTGCTGCATCTCTTGAAAGCCGCATTGCGTCGAAAGCCAATTCCTCGGCTATCAATGCAAAATAGGAACGAAAGGCGTAGCATCGCTATTAGGGTTTGGGTCAGGGCCGGGTTTAGGGTATATGGTTTATTGTATTACGCCCTAAACACAAGCCACAACCTGTCGGCGCAGTAACGGCCGCCAATACATTTATGACGAGAGTCCCAGGACAAAAGTGTTGGTAACAATGTAATTGTTCTTGTACCGGCGAAGTAATACCTAAAGTACAGGATACCAAATAGCAGAATACGAGTAGCCCATAGTTGTCGCTCATGATAATGCCTTTCTGTTGATTTCACACACACACACACACACACACACACACACACACACACTCTCTCTCTCTCTCTCTCTCTCTCTTTCTCACTCACACACATACATACACACATTTCAGCAAATTAATTTAGAAAATGCATATTAACAGAGTCCCCCCCCTCATTTCCAGTTTAACGGCGAAAAAAATCCCTAAAACAGCACATTAATTCAGAATGGCCTAAAGTAATGAGCATGAATGTTGTTTATCAACCACGGAGACACGCTGTGCGTCGCACGTGCTACGTCCCACGTGGCAATCAACCAATGCTTGTTCACGAACAATAAACCTCCACTAAAATAAAGATCATCTCCATCGCAATTCCACTACTTGTTTATCTCTATCAATACGCGACGGTCACCATTTATCAAGTATCATCAAGTCATACAATAGCGTGTCATTGCCAAACCAAACTGCACACACTCTCTCTCGCACACACACAGACACACAGACACAGACACACACACACACACACACACACACACAAAAACACGCACGCACACACACACACACACACACACACATACACACACACACACACACACACACACACACTTTCACACACGCGCGCGCACAAACATTATGCGTAGCACACAGACATTGAGATGATACCGGGTGGACAGAGAGTGCGCCGTCCACATTCCGAGTGGGATTTACAACGCTTTGCTGGCACTTGATTACGGGACATTTAGAACTTTGGTGGAACTCGATTACGAAAAATGATTTAAGCAGAGTTGCTGCTAGACACGTGATACCCACGCATCATGCCATGACGTTTTTTAGTGAACCGCGTTGGCGGGCAGGCACCCGCTCGGCAGCCACGTAGGGTTGCGGGTGCTCGAACTTGCATATGAGCGCGTTAATCATGGAAGTAAGGGAACTGCATATGATTTGCCTTTTCATGCAGGGCGCCGGCGGCATCGTAGTGGAGCTGGAGGTAACACTCCTCGCAGAAGAAGCAGACGGGGTCGGGGGCCACCTCGCTGTGCGTCGTCATCTACCATAAACAGCGCATCCAAACAAACTCATCAACACGAAGCTAAAGGTCTCACTGCATTTGGGGACCTCAAGAGAAGGGGAGGGGGGCACACCTTCACGGCCGCACGGTGCTTGCATATGCTGCATTTTCGCTTCTGCGGCTGTGACTGGAACACCAGGAGAGGGTAGCAACGTCGGTCTTGCGGGTCACTTGGGTGTAGGCGCCGAACATCCTTCACAACCACCGCATGCTCGCAGCACCCCTGCCACGTGTTTATCATTAATATTTTAAATATGTTTTTGAGAGGCATGCATACGAATGGCCATCCTCTTGACAATGGGATACGCATGCAAGTGGATCACGCGCACCCCCCAGCGCCCGCATGCGCTATGCACACCAATGTTGACTAACTTGAACCTGAGAACAGTGGGAAATGGTTGGTGCTCACCTGGTGGCAGTAGATGTATCCAGCGCCACTACCCACGCGCAACCACAAGTCCTTGAAGAGCTTTCCCTGCCAACAACAGTAGTCAGCACCGGCAGCAGAGTATATTCAGGTCACTGAGGACAGCAGAGGGCGGGGCGTGGGTTCGTCACTCGAGCGGTATTGGATAAACATAAGTTCACAAAAGGCAATGCTGAAAATCGTTTTGGGGGTAATAGCGAATCAAAAACGATGCTAATCAATTTTATTCCAAGACATGTAAAAGCAGCGAGACTGAAAACAAATAAAGTCAAACTTAATTTTGGTGCTGAAAGCCTCAATGCACCTGATCATTGCGGCAGCACTGCCATGTGCTCGAATCAGAGACAACGAAGGGTGCTGCTCTGGGGACGGCGACAGAAACATTAACACATTTTTGACAAACTGCAGTGGAATCCACCCGCAAAGAAGGGGGGGAAAGGGGGGCAAAGAAGCCTAAGCCAGAGGAGAAGGGGGGCAGGCAACAGCAGTTGCACCACCCTCCTGAAAGGCATCGCGGAGATAGGAACCATGACGAACCCCAGAAAGACGCGGCACGAACCCACGACGTACGCCCCCCAGGAATCGACAGGAGGGGACAGATGTAGACCGCCGAACAAACTAGTTCATGCGGGTGTCACTTTCAGACAGCTATAGAAAGGA
>JAPMLY010001258.1:5000-52500 GCA_026401115.1 Tetraselmis chui
TATCGTAAACTAGTTCAGTTGATTGGTGTGCTAGTAGGCTTTTCCAGAAATTACTTTCAAGCTCATTCAAAAAAGTGATGAGCCGGCAGCAGGTTGGAAGGTGGTGGTGGTGCTGTGGGGGAGGGAGGTACGTTTGGTCCGGCACCGACTGGAGTGCGAGTAGGTGGCGAGAGGCAGCCACCCACGCGTCCACCCACCCCTCTTCCGCATCCTCAAGGCGCTGCAGGAGCTGCTGAAAAAGGTCCGAGCTGCTCACCGCTGCATCCACCCTCGCCAGACGTTGACTCTAAGCAGGCAACCATTTGAAACACAATGTGGCCCCGAAGCAGCGTCAGACGACAGAAAGAGAAGAAACCTGTTGTGCTTTGTATTTCCTTTCAATGTTGAAATGCAATCCTCAGATAAAATGGAGCATCACTGAATAGTGCAGAACGTGGAATTGTGGGTACACACTGAATAATTACACGCACATTATTTTGAATGCACCGCAAACTCAAGTTGTGCCTCATCATTGATAAGAGCAAACCCAAGCGTACCAGACCATACATTGCACATTACTACAAAATTATGAACCGAATTTTTAGGAGGCACGGGCACAAGGATTCGAGTATCTGTCGACAGTTGCAAAAACTGTCGACAGATAAGTTCACACGCATGCACATCTCTGGGTATTCTGCACACACACACATACACACACACACACACACGTACACACACACACACACACACACACACACACACACACATTACACTCGCGAGCACTCAATTGCGCTGTCCTGACAGCTAATCTATCAGTTCACACAATGCTTTGTTTACTGCGATTTTCGTAATTTGCAACGCAGCTCCAATTCAGGTTGTGTAGTTAGCAATGGTAGGGTAACAGGGTTCCAGTCCACGCACGTGATCGCGCGCGTAAACACACACACACTCACACACGCGCGCGTGCGCTCGCGCGAACACAGCGACACATTTATACACCATCGGCAATTAGCGCACGGTCGCACATACACACATACGATGACGCAACGACATGAAAACACACCCGCTTTCGAGCGCGTACAAAAAAGTAAACAAATACAAGTACCAGTGCATAGTGGGATTTAAACAAACACACCCACATTATTACACGCCATCGCCTCATACACGCATGCACTCACCCATTAACTCGAATATTCGATTAAACAGCAACACTTAAAACATCAATACGCTCGCTTTCCCTGGCGCACACAGACACAAGCACGCAGGAGCACACGTGCAATAGCAGCATCCAAACACATACACATATGTTTCCACGTCTTCACATGCACACACATACATTCAACTCTAAAGCGACAAAAAGCAACATGCACGCACAAAAACAGTCAACTTCCATTTGACACTCGAACACACATGCATGATTACACATATGTACAAACTGGCCAACGCACACACTCACAAACGTTCTCTGGAATATAATCTTATTTGCGGCGGCACAAGCCTAAGCAAGCACGCGAGTACGTACACACACACACACACACACACACACACACACACACACACACTCACTCACACGCGCGCACACACACAAATTCACACACATTCACACACGCGCGCGCATACACACACAGAAAGAGAGAGAGAAAGAGAGGCCCTCAACACGCACCCGTAAGGCATAGTCACACTGGTATGCACAATACAACCGCAATGATTCAATATTTTTGCGACACACACGCGCACACACACACACACACACACACACACACACACACACACACACACACACACACACACACACACACACACACACACACACACACAAAAACACAGGATGCGGCCAACAACGCATGCACCTTTGCTCTATTCCTGTAACTTTCCAGGGCGATCGCCACCTCCTCCGCACGCTCCTGCGCCCCGGGCGTGGCGTCCAAGATTCGCCCACTGCTGTCTATGCCTGCTGATCCAGAGGGTCCGCCGAGACTCGCAGCCACGTGCTGCTGCAGCGTCACCAGCTCACACCCCTCCACCCCCAAATCTGCCGCGACGCCCGCCGACTCCTGTCGCACGAGCAACAAGAGAGCGCGGCTCAGCTCCGAAAACCCTCCTAGCCCTACCATGGGGTGCGACACTCCGATTCAGCTGAGCAGCAAACCCCTACACCCGTACGCAAGACTGTGAACTGGTTCGACGCTCCAGGCGGTGGTGGAGGAGGGGACATTACCAGCGCCTCGTTAATCCGTGACACCGCTCCCGATAGTTGCTCGCTAAAGCCGTCCAGTTGCCCCTGCACCTCCGCGACACTGTTCCAGACGACCCAACATACCCTTCCCTCAGCACCTCCCGTCGAGGAAACACGACAGGCACCTACGGATACTGGGCGCCGCGCCAGAAGCCCAGAACCATTTCCACGGCGCGAGTCGGTGCGGGAGTTGATTAGCACTAAATCCGAAGTACTAAATCCGCTTTTGAACGGGCGACAGCGCGACATAAAACACAACACGTCCCTCGTGGCCGCTCAAATACTGTATCCTGTTTCCATCGTGCATGAGCTCGCCATACCAAAGGAGATTGGGCTGGCAAGGGTGCTGTTGGTGGCGGAGATATTACGGGCCTGATTGCACGGTGAGTACGGGTACCGGAGTGGTGCTTTACCTAAACGCGGGCGTCAGGAAGCCTCCGTCCGGCGGTAGCGGCCCACCCCGCAAAGAGTGGCTGACTGCCGGTAGCCTCGGCGGTACCTGTCCCGGCGCCGCCATGTTGGCCGCTATAAGCACTGGGAACCTGGCTGTGGACAGCTCCTAAGACTCGGAACAGTCGGGCCAGCACGTTCCATGGGGAGAATGCCTCAGGGCGCCTTTTTATTTTATTACTTATTATGCGCATCCGGGATATGGGACGGTCAGGTAAGCCCGCAATGCCACCCTCTACTGAAAAGATTGGATTACAAGTTATTGAATTTGATTACTTCTCGGGTGACTGTGTGATTCCCAGTATATCAGCTCTTCAACGCGCCCGAATGACCTCGAGAACGACTACACTAACCTAGGTCCTGCTATCATGTGCTCATGGATTCACGAGACGAGTGCAACCGGCCCAGTTGCCCAACATCTCCTCTCCATCACCGTTTTTCCCGGCAACAACTGTTGCGGCACCCATTGTCTTCTTTGCTGCTAGCCTTGGGGCGCCTGCCGGCTATCGCGTTATTTCAGCACAAGCTATCTTTTGGCGCCGCGCAACATTGATTAAAAGACGTTTTTGTTCAAGACATGATGGCCTCTCACCGACTGAATTCAGCCTTTCGATTTCTTGGGGCGACGATTCGTTAATGGCTAAACCACCAACATTGGATGATTTATTTTTTGGCACTTAGTTTTTACATGCTATTATATTCACCTTATGGCCATCACCATTAAGGCTGTGGAGGCCTGTTGAGACACCACCCATATGCCGGCCATCACTTCTATCAACATCCTTGTGTGCTTATAGTTATCTATTATCACCGGTATACGTTTCTACATCATACGGGTACTAGTTGTCCCGTATACCCCATGATATATGAATTGACAGTCAGCTTGGCGCCAACACCACCATCTACGTTCAACATAGGCGCCAGCAGCACCATCTATCACCAGCATTCGCATAGCTTCACCATCTATCAATGCCACTGTATAGTATCCACCTATAAGTCCACACATCGCTCAGCACTCCGTCGAGGCAACTAGACTTGTCGGAATCGGGAACGGATAGTTACACGTAGGTCGTGCCGACCCCACAAGGAAGCCGGGTGTGGTGCCTTGAGAAGTGAGAAGAAGAGAGACGGCGACCGGCGAAGGCACGGGCATGGCCGGCCGACCGCCACTAACAACGAAACAGAGAACCGCTAATAACATAACACTAAGTACTAGGATGACAAATAGCTACCTTGTACATACGCACTAGGCAATGGGATGCTAGTGCTAACACCCCCCTCAAGGTAGCCGAGGTCTTGACGTCGTCCTAGCTTGCGTCAAGGAAGGTGCCATCTTGGTCGATGGTATAGAGCTTGTAACGCGTGTGTCGGACCGGGAAGGTGTAGCGACATGTGCTCACATGAACGTGCCGCTACCGGCGAGTTGCCGATCTGAAGCGGTTTCAAATATACTGCGGAATGCACTAGTCTGACATGTAACGGGGAAAACTGTCCACGGGCGAATTAGCCGACGTATGAGAGCGACCGGCGAGGAAGAAGCAAAGGCGGTCGCAAGGTTGTTACGAGCGCGTAGGCACGCAACCGCATAGACGAGCGCAGCTCGTGTTGACTCCCCGCTTTCGCCGTGGAAAAGGTTAGCTCCTCGCTAAGTTAGGAGAGCAATGCGGCGTGACCTCAGGAAAAAACATTAACAATAGTAATTAAAGTACGCACGGGCCGACTTTTCGCAGGTCGATTTAAACAACCAAATCCGGTCGAGAGCATCGGTAGGCTGAGCTAGACGAAACTTGAAGGTGGGTGGAGCGAACGTGGCGCCGGGCGCTTTACACACGCTCTTATCTTTTTACGTGGGAGATGGTAGGACGGTCGTGGATAGCCAACTCGAGGGCGAAGCGTGGTGTCGATCGGATGATGAATTACTAGCGTGGCGCCGAGGGCTTTACACACGCTCTTCTCTTTCTTACGTGGGAGTAGGTAGGACTAGCTCGGCGTCGAGCGCTTTACACACGCTCTTCTCTAGTGTAACTTGGTGGAGGGCCCATAACCCGTTGGAGATGGAAGTAGATGGTTGCACGTAGGTCGTGCCGGCCCCACAAGGGGGCCGGCTTTGGTGACTTGAGAAGTGAGAAAGAGAGAGATGGTGGCCGGCAAAGGCACCGGCAGGGCCGGCCGACCGCCACTAACTAATGGGGGAATAGATAACCGCTATTAGCATAACACAAAGTACTAGTGCCTCGGGAGAATGGGTAGTACACTTGCCAATTTCTTGGTACGTATACCACGAGTATATAGAGGGCATTTTCAGAGCGTCCACAATAATTGGTTGAAAGTCAAATTCCCACAAAAAGGCTCTATGATACACCGTTCTTCCCATATACCTTATTTTCGAAATAAGAATTGAATTTGGAGGCATGTGTCCAAAATGGCGGCGATTCTACCACAATGTATCCATCGCACCAACAGCTCTCGCCAGTTGCGCGTCGACTAGAGGGTAGGAGGCCTATACACATGTTACAACATGACACGAGGTGCTAATAGCATGTTAATGGAATAGGAGTGGTGTGGAAGGCGGTCAGGTTTGAGTTGTTAACAGTGCGAGGTGTTTCGTGCGAAGTCGGGGTCATATCACGCCCGGTTGGTTGGCTAGCTGCCCGCTGCTACCAAGCCCTTTTCTCGGCACTCCCAGCCCTCCCCAACCACTCACGTATAGAAAAACCCGAAAATGTTTATCATTCGCGTTTGGGATGAGGCAATAACTGTTTGTTCTAGCTTTGTGCGCGGCATGTCGGGCAAACACCATGACTTCGGCACAGCAATTTGAATACATTTAGCTATTTTAACAAGCTAGTAGACCGCCTTGATTTGGCACCCTACAGCGCCGGCGCGCACTACCCACCGCCCCCTCGCCTCTCACACACTACTCACACTCGGAAAATATAGGCATGCATTGACTATTGGTGTTTCGGAACCATAGTTACACGAATAACTCGTCTCTGATTTTTGTGTTGTTAGGTAGCATTAGGTCGGAAGCACAAAACAAGAACTACCGAAAAGAGCAAGCCTCTTTGCTCCCCGCCGCCATCTCGCCTTAGTCTCCGCAACCCCGCTCCTCATGGGCCGCCAATACCTTTAAACCCCTTATTGATGTTGACTATGGGTGATGAGAAGCCATTGCTTTAGGTTTGCGAGGTTTCGTTGTTGCGAGTCGAGCATTCATTCGATACCGAGAGAGCGAAATAGGGACTCCCGAAAGACCTCCTAGTGTCTCGGGGATATGTGTATGATGTGATATACTATACACCGGCATGTATGATTACGCGTTTTCATAATCAATACTTTTTCTGTTAAATACCGCTATGTACAGTCAGTGAATATCTAAAGTAGCGGCAGACACGCCTAAGCTCAGCATCGTCTGCACCACCGACTTCGGCTACAAATCGAGCGACCATCCCTATCACAAGGTATGGTGCACCACGCCCGCTGAATATTGGTGAAGGGAACGGTTCAAGATACTAGAAGTGCGGCCGTGGGGCGTATTTACTCCGTACGGACTCGCCTTATGTCACCAAAAGCTAGGAGGTCGAGTAGCATTTGGTGTTCTTAGCCAATCGCTGTCGTGCCGTGAGCGGGGTACTCATTGCAAAGTCCCACACTCAACGCACGGAAAGGAAGTACTATGCAAGGTACCCTCGTCGAGGTTGCATTGGAGGTAGCAGATTCGTTTGATGTGACCGTTTTCGGAGCATTCATTGTTGCTTAGGGTGTGGACTCGTTCTCCTTGGGATCTTTCGGTTCGGCCGAATAACGGTCCGGATAGTAATCACATGTCCCAACGTTGGGTTGACACAACGTGATCTTGTAACACGTTGGAGACCAACGACTGGTATGCAATCTTAAAAGGCTCCTTAATAGTTCGGGTCGAATAGGGCTGGGTTGTTTGAATGTGAAACTTAATAATCTCCAACAGTAGGTGATGCACATGTTGTAGTCGTCGAGCACGAACATTTAAGCTTCCTCCATCGCATCAGTAGTCACTAACGCTACCTATCCACGGATTTTCTTCGAAGCAAACACACAATATTTTAAAGATATAGCATAGGTCTCGATATAGCATGGCAAGTTAGAGATAGGGGTTGACGTAGTCCACGCCAAGGCCGCCATGCCTTCCGAGCTTATAGTGGACGTAACATAACATAACTCTTATGCGCCGTTTGCAATTGCATGGTGTCACTAATTTTACTGTTGTCACTTATCATGTTGTCACTTGTCCGCCTGTTGTCCGCCTAGTTTTAAAGTGATCCATGGTAGTGCTAAGGTAAACCATGGTCTCTGCTTCTGGTGTAGATTTCTGATGGAAGGCCTTGGGAAAGAGATTGTGCGTACTTCACGATTTCGGTGAAGTAGCTATGTATTTTGCGAGGGGCCACATCGAGGGATGTGCAGCAAGAAGGTAAGTGCCTATTCCACAATCAATAGAAACTAAATGATATTGACGCTCGCAGTCCCGTCGGCACCTACCTCTACCTCCACGGGGTGAGCGCTGGTAACTCCATAGCCGTGCCGGGCCTGGCACGGTAGGGGGCTAAACGAGGTACCGACAGCTGCGATCGGCGGGATCAACAGCTGTCGGGAAGCCATGTACGGAGGGTTTTGGAAAAACATAATATCCGTACACCGGCACATGGATCTCCCGCTCGGCCAGTCCGATATGTCTTTTCCACGACTAAATACTCGCAGATACTCTCCCGACGATGGGGCGGGGGCGGCGTTTGGGAAATATCTTTTGGCGAAGAAGGGTATAGACGGATCAGCGGAGGGACGAGGGTGTTGGAGCCGGCGGCGGACAGCTGGGAAGTAGCGCTAGGGACGGCGCTCGCTAGCAGTCGACAGCCCTGCGAGAGCCTTAGGTCTTCCCTGGGGGCGAGGCCTTATGCTACGCAGGACGGGGGTTGGTCGCAGCCGGAGGAGCGGCACGGTCTGGCGGCGGCGGTCATTAGGATCGCCCGCCGCCGGAAAAGCCCGGTACGGGGGGTTTTTGGAAAAAATCCCGTACCCACCATCTTTTGAGGACCGGCGACTCGATCCATGTGATCTTCCAACCCCTTCCCTAGTCGGTACCTTGTTATCGATAGGCTGCCTTAGGCAGTGTGCCTAGGGTTATCGTAACGGCACACTGCTCGTAAAGGCGGCCCCCTAACAACGTAAACCACCGAGGGAGGGCACGGACGGCCACAACGCGATCATATAGGTGTTGGAAACAGACGGGAAAAGGTCAAAGGACAAGAGAAAATCTGGCTCGGGGGCAGGAGAGCCAGCCGGACACCGTGTGCAGCCTAGTTATTTTTCTCTTCTCAGCCTCCGAAGGAGGAGAGAAGACTCGGCTAGGTGGCGAGCTGCGTCGGGAGGAGCGGCTAATACCTCGGGTGGGGTTGTGCACGGATCAGGGCGGGACGGGCGACGACCTATGCGAGGGGGTTTTTTCACCTGCCTTTCCCCCCAAGCTCCGGCACGACCGGAGTCGCATAGGAGCCGAGGTTAGGCAGACCACCTCAAGCTAAACATCCTTGCTAATCAGCGACCCCGCAGCGGCTGGAGCATGCCGCGTATCGTGGAGACTAGCGACATTTAATATTTCATGCCGTATCCAAAAAAATAACGTATAGATGAGAAAAAAATACCTGGATACGGGTATATTTTAGACGGTATCGTTACTGCCATTGGAGAGGTTGGGATTAGTGGTTCACGGTCTGCCTCACGCTTCTAAGTCCAGCTAGGCGTAGCATAAGGGGGGGGCCAGAGACTCCAGCCGGTTTTTACTAGTATTGGAGTGTTTAATTTCAAATTTCAAATTTAAATGATATTGACTTTTCTCAAACTTCTTTTCCTTAAACACGCCCGAACCAAGCATTCCGCAACATAGTCATGCGTGCATCTTTGACGTCATTCGCCATTCGGTGCACACACCATGTTGAGCTACATGTTTTAATCCATGCACGGCTTATCCATTTGCACTTGTATGAAGACCAATAAGCATCATTCAATCTATCCCCGAGGGCTAGTATTAGGTGATGAAGAATTGTTAAGCACGCAAGTCGGCGTGTATGTTCTCGTGGGAAAGCATTATACACAGCTTCAAGATGTCTTCACGTCCGTCTGTCACATGTAGGCTCCCCCCCCCCCCCCCCACCATTGTATTTAGAGCAGCACGTGTCATAGTCTACGACGATGACGCTGGAAGATTATTAGTATTAGCGACTAATATCATCTGCTGATGCTGGATAATAATGGTATTTCCTCTAAATAGCAGCTACGTATCTTTGGATACAGGATTAGAATGATAATAAATTGTATATAGCGATAAAGGGTCGTATGACGAGCATAGCGACGAAAGGAGCGAGCTCGTCATATTAGAATTATTGTACAATAGAATATTTAGTAGCAGTACCGGAAGCGTGGGATGATGAATAATTATACCCGCACCGGTTCTAGAATTAGTTAGAGGTGAAGTCTCCAGAGACTTCTACAGTGTCGCTGTGCTGCGAGTAGGTAATACTCTATAGTAATATTTAATAGTTTAGATTAGAAGCAGCACAGCACACCAAATTGGAATTGGTGGCTTTCTGGTACCTTCGACCGGACGCCTATAAATTTAGCGACCGGCACATTTGCCAGGGAGAATGGGCCCAAGATGCCGCTCGTCCTGCTAGAGGGCGAGTGGTCCCACAACACTTGGTTTCGAGAGCCACTAGTGGTAGCGACGAGAGGGATGATCGGAGAGGCGTAGAAGAACAAGACGGCACCTAAGGACACCGAAGGTTCGACGGAAGGGACGCCGACCGCGGACGTATACCGGCTTTGGTTGAAGGAGTCGAGTCCGATTTGCGAGACGATGGAGCGCGGCCAAGATTCTACCGAGGAGGAGATGAGGCCACCGTTCAAGCTATTTTAAGAGGCTTTTGACGAGCTGGCGCACGAGAAGGACTTCGTGCAAGAACCCGTGATCTAGCGACTACGGACCAGTAGAACCAGCGAGTCGAGAAGACGCTAAAGGAGCTTTACGCGGGAGATGAAGGTTTTCCGGCTAGCGATAGTCGACCGGCTAGTACACTGTGATACCGTAGATGTAACACAGCGTGCGTATGTGAAACCGGCCGATTTTGATTCCTTGCCGAATGCCTCCGCGTATCGAGATTACGAGTATCGCACGTTTCAATTCTTGGCGGGTGAGTTTCTGTATCGAGGAACCGCGTCGAGGAGATTTCGCGAGATTTTGCGACTAGGAGCTAGTACCATATGAAGCGACACAACGGAGATTTGATGAGACGCCGACGTGAACGACTTATGGTGACTTCGAGTCGATTGTTTTGCGAGATGCGTGCAACGAGATGCTCAATCCTGCAGCGAGATGCCTTCGAAGCTGATCGAACGCTACGTCGAGAGAAGACCAGTACGAGCCAAGAGATGTTGTACTGTTTTGCGCCACTGAGATTTCGGACTGAAGAAGAGAAGAGAACGAGAGATTGAAGAACCGACAACAACGTTGTTGAGACGGGCTGGCAGATACCGGCATATCTGTGCCGCGAGTGTATTTTGGTCATTTTTGGCGGAGTATACTCGTACGCAACAGTTCGAGAGCAGAATGAAGATCTGGAAGGCTTCTACGCATTAATGACAGGGAGACGTCAGAAGAAAATCCTGAGTGACCCCGTTTTTCTGTCCGCGCGTGAACTTCAGTGGGTGCGAGGGGCAATGGCTCATAATCGGGATGTAGTAGGCAATGGCTAGATCTAATGGGTAGTTTATAGCTGGGGGCTCTATCACGCGCTGCAAGCATAAGAAAATATCGACTAGTGCGTATTGTGTGTGCTGCTATTTACGTTTTTGCAATGCAAATGTAAATGCGTTTCACTTCCTTTGTCAGAAAGAAACTGCTCGTTCTTCCGTAGCAAAAAGCGTGCGTAAAGATCACCCAAATGATTTGACAATCCGCCTGCCATCTCTTGGCGGTATCATTCGACTTAGTGAACGATACGAGACATCGGAAATTCAAATAGTGGGCAAGTTTTCAAGGAATGTATCAACATATATCGCGGGGATCAATTTCAAGCAAACACGGCTTCGGTAATTGAGCGTCACATGCAGCAGGTGGCCCGCTTCCGCGTTACGCTGTCCGAGGAGGAGCTGCAGCGTCGGCGAGTTGGCGCGCGGGTGACTTCAGCGGCGACTTGGGGAAAGGGGGAAGTTGTTGCTGTAGCGATGCGGGTAGGTCGATGCTCGCTTGTAGCTGTGCGGATGGCATTGGCTCGTGGCCACGGGGGTACAGGGCGCGCATCGGGCCGCCAAACTCAGCCATTAGCGGACTTGAGGGTATCGACGGGAGACTGGCCCATTCGTCCACTGCAGAAAGGCAGCCATTGTGCAATGTCATCAACACCGCATAGTTGAAATTCAATAACTCGCAGCTCTTTCAATGAAAATGCATCGCGCTTCATGTTAATGCGACCGAATAAGCGGTCTGCAGGTACATACATCCGTTGCTATTGGTGGGCACCAGAATGAAGCAAGCAATAGTTTGTACATACGATTAGCCACACAAGACGGGATCTCTCCAGATGGGGGCGTCACGAGCCTAGTTACCTAGCATCACTACATCGGCAAACACGATACTAAGCGCTTCGACTACGATCGTCATGCACATTTGACATGACGTAGGGCAGCCATTAAATATTTCAGTAAATACGAGTGCGGAGGCTTAAAATGATACCAAAGTTTTGAGCAATATCTTAGAAACGTTTTCATTCCAAATGCACGACAATAAAATAACATCAGAAATATAGCTCGTGCCGTATTCCTCCTTAATTATCAACAAAGAAATAAACAACTCCAAACCAGAAACAACCAAAGAATCAATCAATCAATCGACAAATCAAACAGTAAAACAAACAATCAACCAAGCAACCAAACAACCAACCAACAAACCAACCTGCCAGCCAATTAAACAAACAACAAGCAAACAAATATGCCCTTGACAATTACTCACAAAAAGTGGTTTGACTCGAGTACGAGGTAAGTTCTCAGCTCAATGTTTAACATATAATACAGCGACTTAAATAACCAGTAGTTTCCATAACATGTTAGCGCAACTTTATATCGCCATGTTTTGTTGTAGCCCTAATCGAGGGGACATATCAGCGCAGTGAATGCGACTCGTCGCATTAAAGGCATCTTCCATCGTTCTTAGATACAGTTCTTCTATCGATGAGGGTATACATAGGTGAGGTCATAAGGTCATGAGGTCAAGAGGTTCGATGGTAGGGGGCAGCTTGCAAAACAATTGTGGTGAACCTTCTGTATTCCCGTCGCCGCTGCCGCCTGCCGCCGCCGACCCGCCAAAGCCCGTGACCACGGTGAGCCCTTGTCGTCCCGGCCGTTGCCTGGGCCCACCCTGGTCCGCGTCCGGACGCAGCGCATTCAGTTCCTTCCGCAACGCCGCGCCCTCCTTTCGCAACAGCCGCGCGTTCTCCTTCTCGGCGCTCAACTCCGCCCGCAGCTGATGCCGGAAACCCCGTATCGTTCAGCACGTGCAAAGAATACGTAAGGTTTTGTGCGTCAGGTGGAGGTCACATGAAAAATGGGAAACAGAACAAAGCCGCAGCCCTCGATACTAGAAAGTGGGACTGGAATAGTTATCTGCCCAGGATTATCAACATCCAAAGAATGAGCTTCCCCGTCCCTTTTTACCTTGCTCATGTCTTCCAATTGCTTGTTCGCCTCGCGAAGCGCCTGCTCTCACAAAATACACTCAACCCTCTCAGACAGCTGAAACCTGTTAAAAGGGCTAACTCGAGGCAGAAGGGTACGTGAGAAATGCCGAGCTGATATGGGGTGACGGGGCACAGGAGGACGCACGTCGTTGGCAGACATCAACTCCTTCACCTCATCGCGAATCACCTCCAACGTTTGAGTCGCCGCCTGCCAAGTGACACCCACTACCGAAAATTAGCAGGGTTCTAGAAACGGCGCGTGACTCCGTGATTGACCGTGAAGTGAGAGTCGTAGGCACGAGGCTACGCTTCTGCCAGGGTACCTAGAACGGGATGCGAGCGAGATCACCTTGTATTTTGCCTCCAGCTCGTGACAGTGTCGGCGAAGCACGGACGCCATCTGAATCTCGCTGAATTCACTGATCGGAGCCGCTTTTCGTGTGCTCACTCGCCTGAGTGCCCCATCCGCGCGCGACCAATGTCAGACAATCATTTCGGGGTGTCATGCCACTCGGCGTCGACACCGCACAGTGCGTTCGAGGCACGTCGCGTACCTGCGACCCACGCTGGTTAGGTCCGGGTCGAACGCGGGGTCCACTGCTCGCAACACTCGCTTGGCGTGCTGCTCAAACCTGCCAAACATGGAGCGTCAAAGAAAGGTTAGGCTTCTTGAGTTTTCTGTTTTTCAAAACAACGCACCCAAACGAGGAGGGGAGGGTGCCACTGAGGCGACAATGCAGAGGCAAAACAGGGCTCGGGATGGGTGCTAGCATGGCTTTCGCGTGGCAGAAGGATAGGCGCACTGACTTTCTGCGACCCGCGTTTCCGCGGTGGAGGCGCTGTATTCGCGTCGCTGCGGCATTGAGGCGAGGCAAGTCCCAATACGACCAACCGTCGAGCGGAACCGACGCACTGCGCTGCCAAATGCTCGCCCGCCCGCCACCCTGGCACTGGTTTCCTGCTGAGTCGAGCCCCTACAAACGGCGCGGGTTGATTCAAAGTATCAGTTCCTTCTTCTTAATAGAGTCGTCAATTATTTATTTTTGAATAAAACCAGCGACGACTCGAAAAATAGAGACGTGTGGCAGAGCGTTCTTCGAAGAAGAGACGAAGGGCCGCACTCGTCGTTTGTTGCCGTGCGCATTGGGCTTGGTTGTCCTCCGAAGAGAAGCGAGTAGAACCGAACGGTCGTTCTCTGCCTCGACGCGCCGCGCCTTTTCATCCGCTAGCTTGTGTTCCTATGGACACCAGGAAAGGAAAACGGTGCAAAGGACCAACGTCGTAGCGTCAGTGATTCGGCTCTGTACCACCCCAGTGTCGAAAGAGTATCGCCGGGGAGTGTGAATGTCGACTTTGGCACTGGCAACGAGTGGCGATGATAAGGTAACGTGACACGCTTTGTACCATCTCCTGCATCATCTGCAAAGCATGTCGCACGCCCGTCGCGCACGACTGCCGCCACTGTTGCTTCTCCACGCTCCGTTCCACTTTTAACTCCTCCAGCAACCTGTCGCGGGTGTCATACCGTCAAACCTTAACACTACAGCACCGCCGTGCTTTCACAGTGAAACGCGAGTCGAGTACGCAGGGACATGGGGGCGGAGGTTGACGCGGTGAGGCGCCGCACCGTGTAACAGTTGCTTGTGCCATGAGAAACATGGGTACTTCCTGTTCGGGCGCGATGTCGGTCGGTACGAGACGCGACAAAACGGTTCCCAAGTCGCACGCCTCCTCCAACGACATCTTCTCCGCCTACATCCCACCACATCGTCATAACAAAGCAGTCGCTAATACCAACCTGCGTCGAATTTAAATCAAGATCGCTGTCCGTGCCTTTTCCAGGAGAAACCCGGGCAGCAGCGGCAGCTGGTCGCGTTCCAACAGTGCTTTTAGCTCTTCCAACGGCGGAGGCAGCTCAGTCGTCGACTTTATCGGCTTTTCAGTCACCGGCGAGCCACCTTTTTCCGTTATTTGCCCTCCGTCTCCTGCATTCTCTCCACCGTACGGAAGGTATATGTCTGTACTGCCTGTGCTTCTGTTGCCCTCCCCGGTGGCGCCCACAGCCCCCGCTCGCACCGGCTCCGCTACTTCATCGGCCGCCCCTCTCCCGCAGCACCGCATCTTGGCCAGCCGACTCTTACCAGCCGACTATTGCCCCGGCACCCCGCGTAGACGACGCACTCGCGCTGCTACCGGAGCTCGCAGCTTTCATGTGCGTTGCTGGGGACTCGTGACAGGCCGGTAGACGGGCGAGTCTTTCCCGGGCGTTGCTCAAGTCAGCGCCGAACGGTGACACTGAGGGGCGACAGATGGTGATGGTGATGGTGGTGGCGCTGTATCGGTGTGAACGAAATGACAGAGCGCGGGGCGTCACATCAACCGCCGCCAGCAACGGTGCTGGCGGTACCCGTACGTTGTGACTACGGGTCTTGTACTGTGAAATAGTGAGAATTGCTTACATATGTTAATGCAGGGACATATCCCAATAAGTCCGTTTCTAGCGGAACGCACTTAATTACCCGCCGCAAACTGCCGCGATGGCCATGCAAATCAATTTGGGGATAGGATACTGATTTGTGAGCAACGAACAACGGCGCGTTGTTCACTGGCATGGGCGCCTTTATCGGCACGCCCCGATTGCTATGGGCACACACGTTGGATTTGCGGCCCGTATTTTGCGGGCCGAATAAATGCGTGCATGTGCATGGTAAGCATACCTCATGCGTAGCTCGGTACACGTAGTGTCGCGACAAGCAAGGAGACTACTCGACAATGGGTTTTCCACATCTTTGCACAATTGCAGTGGTATCCGCCGAGTGTGCTGCGCCCGGGCGTCTACTATGCGGCGACACAGAGAATGGCAAGTCGCGTGCACTAAATAATGTTTAATAGGTTATAACATGTTTTCTTGACATTTTCCCGGAAATACAACCAAGAAACACGGGCTAGGCACCTAATGGGCTTGAGGGGCGGTTGACTTGCAGTGTACGCACCCTAGCGCGCGGATCACTGGCCATTGCTTTCGTATCGCCGGGCGTGAAAAATGGCGGGAGCTTTCAAAGTACCCTAGCACGGGCTTTTATTTGGATTGCGGCAAATGGCACGGTACCATGCCGTCATGGGGCATAAAATGGGCAACGCCGTGAATAGAGGAAATATAGAGCGCTTATTGTTGAGCGTCTTGGCGAAGCGAGTGTGCGGGTATTAGCTATCCATGGGCGCCTAGATTCTTTGGACACTCGATCGGTCGACGACGACATTCTTATTCGATTAAAATATTCAAATCGGGGAATGGAAGTGCTTCACGTCATACCACAACCTCTCCCACACTGCTCAAATGACTCGCGACAAATACACCCCCCTAGCAAATACTATTCGACAACATTGGCCGGGCTCCACCGTCGACATTCTCTCCATCATCATGAGCCGCACAAGTACCCCCCCCCACACCTCCACCATCGCCGACCTTAGCTCCCTGAGTACCTCACCCTTAGTACCGACCCCCCCCCCCCCCCCCCCCCCCCCCCCACACACACACACACAACCTCATCTCGAAATCACGACTACTAGACACCGCACGCATCCTACCTCAACTTCACTTGCAATGGCTACACCATCTCCTCTTCATTTAGCGCATCAAATCCCGCACGACCACACGCCGCACCTTCACTTACCGTACCCACACACTCACATGACTGGCTACTACCGCCCTCACGCACGACACACTCCCCGGGGGAGGGGGGGTGGGGGGGGGGGTAGAAACCCTCAACGCCCCTTGGAGAGGTTGGATTTCAATGGCTCACGGTCTAGTAGCACTGATTTCATCTATGTTTCTTGTATGGCATCGTTGAGTGGACCCAGAGACAACAACCGGTTTCGCCCGGTACATGTTGTAAACAATTTCAATGCCAATGACTGAGGGTTAACTCCAACAAGCGACCCGTTACTTACTACTACGTGTGTTTTCTTGTCAAGATGAGAGTGATTGGAGTACTTTGCCACGGCTCATGAGCGGATTCTTGCTAGCTATGTTTTATCATAATTACAAAGAAATTGTATTCACAGATCCACAATGCACCGTAATATGTCCATGCGTGCAGCCGGGAGGGAGGACCATCGATGCCATGACACAATTTCTTGCCTTTTTGTGCGTTTTAAACCCTTCGTCTTCGGTTGCCTACAGGCAAGAGCTTGACGTCACTCAATGTCGCATGACGGAACGGACCAAAAATGGCACACAATTTCCTAATTCGTGAAACTTGCTTTGGGTGCATGTCTTGGAGGACATGCATTGTATGTGGCATATTTCGTGCTCCCATGGCCTCGGTGATTTGGACGCCGAACATGAGCCTTTGCAGCTCACGTTTCACTTCGATTTTGAATGGTAGTTCAACCGTGTATCTGCTACCTGTATTTTACACACTTCAAATACACATTACAATAAATGTGCGAAATTCCAATGCATATTTTTCCTTGCTTGTACGAGCTTAACAACAAATACAGGCGGAGTTTGGCTTCATTGATTGCGGCGGATGCTCCACTCCAGGGAGCAGACCTACTTTCGTCGACCCCTCAATCTTCAACAGTTCGGCTAGGTGATGATTGTGCGAATTAAGCAAACAAACAAAAGGAATGTTCCCGTCAATAAACATACGGGTACGCACCGCAGCATATTTACAGTGCTCCGCGTGGTTTCAGCGGCGCGCCCGCGTGGCACTCGGCAACTTTGCGGTACCGAGTCAAAACTATACAGAGCGTGGTTGAGCGTCGTCATACAAAAATTGCAATGCCGCCTCCCTAGTCGCCTCTACCTACTTGGCTTCTGAATCACGGGCGGAATAAGACGCACCCCCAGTGAGTCGCGGAGTGGGTTTGACCCACGTTGCCGTGCACCTCCGCCTAAACCGAGGTGTCTTCCCGGGTGCTACTGCCGCTGCCGTCCTCCCGACTCTGACCGCTCAGTTGGGGCTGGTACTTCAGGCTGGCGGTAGAGCTGCTGCCTTTCTTGTCCGAGCTACGGCTCAGCTGCGGCTGGTATGGCCGACCTCCGCTTTCCTTCCCATTTCGTTTTTGCACTCTGCGGAAGACACGGACACCAAAGCATACGTTCTCAGCAAACACGTAGTCTCAGCGCATTGACAGGCAGTCCCAAGGCATAGCGAGAGAACACGATGCGTGTGCGACAGTAGCGCCAAAACAGTAACCCAAATGGCTGGACATCATCAATAGGCAGGACGACTGTAGGGTTTAGGCTATAATGGAAGTACTACGGTAATTGGAGACTAAAAGTTGCGGGCCACCACAACGCGGACTGTGGACGAGCGAGACGCTACTTGAGGTCGATATTCGATATATTATTCCATTTGGACCAGGTAAGTGACACTGCCGCGTCCGGGAAGGCAACCCCCCAAAAACAATCTATCGATTCATTTCTACGACTCGGATTAGACAGTGAACATGCCAACAGTCGGCCGATTCGAAAACACACATTCTACTTGAATAACATGATGCACAAACATTCATAATTACTCAGACGTTACCTTTTCGTGGTCCCGCTTCCACTTCCACTCCCACTTTCACTCCCTTTCTTGCTCCCACTTCCACTTCCACTCCCACTCCCTTTCTTGCTTGTGCTCCCACTTGCAGTTCCGCTTGCGCTGACGCTTTCACTCCCTTTCTTGCTCGCACTCCCACTTCCGCTTACGCTTCCACCTGCAGCCGCCCTGTCCGTTTTGCTGAGCAAGGGTCGGTACGCAGGCTTGTTTACTGGCGGCAGCTTTTCCATCTTTCCGCGATTCATCTGCGCCTCAACGCCGGGGCGACGCTTCGGCCGCACGGCTCGCCCCTTCCGCCTCTCCGCGGCTGACGGCTGAGCAAGGCCGGCTGCCTCCACCGCCGCCTCCTGCTCCCCATATACCACAACGTAGCAAACACATGTCAGCGGTATTAAACGGAATCGACGAGCGCCATACTACATTAAAAATGAGCATGTATTGTAACATTTGCCAACGACAATACAACACGATAGAGGTGAAGACAACTAGTTTTCCTCTCCTTGCAACAAAGGGTTGGAAAGCAAAACGCACAAGCATTTCCAAGGCGATAGACGTGAAATCACACAAACACACACACACACACACACACACATAGGGGAGCTGCAAGAAAGCGATTGTTGGGAGTGATAGCATCGGAAAACAACAGCCTACGATTTCGATGTCCTTCCTTGTATGTAAGCCCTCCCCCCCCCCCCCCCCCCCCCCCCCCCCCAACACACACAAACACACAAACACACACACACACACACACAAACACACACACACACACACACACACACACACACACACACACACACACATCACTCGCAGCTGAGGTCAAGTTGGCAGACATAGTCCGATTCCACCACATCGTCGTCGCACGGTTCGGTAAAACGTTGTAAAACAAGCGGCACAGTCACTCGGGCGAGAAGGACCGCAAACAGTCCAATATCAAAAATGACAATACGTTCATTTGGGCGTATACGCAGGCACTGCCATCCACGACAAACACCAAACACGAATTATACACGTTCAAGGCAGAAGAGCGAGGATTGAGGGTAGCAATGCTTATGAATAACAGCCCGCCAATATAACATTTTGTGGGGCGCGACGATAAGTCACCTGAATGTCCCAAGGCAAGGGCCCCTGCATGGTTGCCGCGGGGGTGGCGTGGGGTGCCGAAACGTCATGAGGACCGCCGAGCTTGTCTTGCTTCTCCGCCTGCTCTTTCATCAGGCCAAACACCGAAGCCTCCCACTCCGTGTGTCCCTCTTCGTCCACCACATCCTCCAACTGCTCACCAGCCGTGCCCCCTTCCTCTGCGTCCGCAAGCAGCCGCAGCTTCTGTATGCCGGATCGCGCCTGGAAGGACGCCCTCATCACTCTGCCTAGCTCGGGGGTGCTGTCCATGGAAGGCGGCGGCGCCGCTGCCTCCGCCGAGGCCTGGTGACGAAACACAGTTCATCAGTCGAATCGATATTTCGAACGACTTACTCGTCCAAGGGCTATTGGATGTATTCATTCCGGTTGCTTTCCGGGCACAGACTAGATCCTCTTCGCCAGAACGGATCCTCCGCATAAACATGTTATCGTATCAAAATGCCGAGAATACGAGTTGGCGTTCATCACTACACTAACGGCTCTTGCGGTCATCACTACACTAACGGCTCTTGCGGGAACCAGTGGTAGACACGTACGTAAACTGTAATACGAAAAAAAAGAAATAGCGGGAGTTACAGTAGTCTCACGGTACACAAGACAGCGCGTGGTAAGTAATATCCGGCTTCGATTGAAGTAGCGCCGTTGAAATAACGCCAGTCGCTTTTGGTGCAGCAACGAATAGGCGAATCACGAGTCGATTATTCGACACTGCCCTTCCGGTCAGGGTTACAATATAATAATAGTACTACTGCGAAATAATGTCAGCGTCGTCACCTGATGGCTAGGAAGCTCCACGATGCCGTCGGGCGCGAACATTTCAGACGTCGAGGCATCCTCGCGCTGTTTCACTGGAACCTCCTCTGCTAAGGAATGCGACTGGGACAGCGGAACGGCCTCCATTTCGCTCTCTTCCGACGCACGCGGCGGGGGCAGCGGAATGATCTCGATGTCGGTCTCGTCGGGCTCGACTCCGCCAGCTGCGGGTCGGGATACCGGCCGACTGTGCGACGGCTCCGATGGCCGGGGCCACACCGGCGGCGTGTTCTTGCGCTGGTGTGAGTCAGGGCGCCGCCGGTCTACTTCTTCCTCTTCATCTCCCTCTTCCACGGGTGAGATCTCGGGCACAACGCGACCCTACGAATGATCCCATACATGCAACTTGTTTTAGAAGAAAATGTCGACTCTGGATATCGAAAAGGCAGCTACCATAAGTTGCTGCGTTTCTGAGAATCAGCCCATCATTGCCAGGAAAGTGAAATACCATATCACGAAAACTCAGTGTGATAATCCTTTCGCCCATTATGGACATATTTTGCCCGTAGTTCTTAAGTGATTAAGACTCCCAGGTAGACAAAGACAAGAAAGCATATAATATTCCAAGTAAATAAATGATAGGTGAAAAACGTAGGGACCAATCAAACCGCAGTGGCGCTGCAGCTCGTCAAAACCAGTGCGCAACATACCTGCATGTAAATAGATGTGGCGACGAATGAGTGAGATATGATTCTGGATCGTTTGGATATGCGACGCGGGACCCACCTGTAACGAGCGGGTGCGCGCCGCCGCCAAAAAGGCATTTCGCGACTGCGCGGCGGCCACCGGAACTACCTCCGCGTTGATTTCTTCGACATACGTCTCCGACCCCATTTCCACCGACTCCAGCATCCGAACACTCTTTGACATGTGTGCCTGATTGCCGCCAATCATGTGACGCGCCGACTGAGCGACCGTCGTTGCCATGTTGCGGACGGACCGCAGAGCGCCGCCCACGCCCAGAGCGCCACGGTCCGCGGCACGCGGCTTCATGCTGCGCTGCGCGTGGAGGATGGAGTCCTCCATCCACATTTGCACCTGAACACAGCCACGGGTGAGGTCGCCCGAGAGCAAAATATTCCACGCATGTAATGTTTCATGTTGACAGTCGAATTCTCTTTAATTCTAGGAGGATTTTCAAAACAGCGCGGGGGGCGTTCCACACCTCACGATCCGGGAAGTCCATCGCGGCTTTGCGGCCGGCGGCAACCAGCAGCGCCTGCATCCAGGGTTTGGACGCAAACGCGGCGAACTCCCAAACATCGGGAAGCATGTCGCGGGGGCGCAGCAGCCATCGGAGGGGTCCCGCCTTGGGGCCGTCGAGGTCGCCGTAGAGGAGGTCGCCCACCATCGCGACCGCCGCTGCGCGATCCTTGCGGGTCGACTGCGATAGTAAGGGGACGGTAGGAAGTAAATGGCTATCTTATTTCTACCAGGACAAAACACTAGGTTATACAATACTTCACTACACGCACATCCGCCATCAAACGCACCAAACCAAACGCGCCACCCGAAACGGATTCATATAGCTACTGACTTCCGGAAAGGCAGACACCTGCTGCCAGTGCCTTTACGATGCGATCATAATCGAGGAAGCTCACTAAATACAGGCGGAGTTTGTTAGGACGAGAAGGCGGAACAGATGGCATCAGCCAGTTGAGGAGCCGAGCGTAATCATCAATTTAGTGCATTTGCCAATCAGTCGTAATAATATTTGACCGACTCTTTATGATAAAAAACCTGAAATAAGCTACCGCGCACCAAAAGAACCTGCGTGACCTAAGCTGGGATGACGCTTGGCCGGGAGCTGAGTCAACTGATTGAATGATGCTACCACAATAGAGGGAACGAATGAAACAGTAAGGCTTCGGAACATATATTTTGAAAACATTCACATAATTATCAAAGCATGCCATACCTTAACATACATCGGCAATCCAATGAATGTGTTTCAAAACAGTTCTAGAATAACACAAGGATAGCTATAGCGCTCCATTATGCACGCTCGGCAGATATAGCGACAGAGCGGTGGTTCTTTCCACACATTACCTGCGCAGTCCGGCGAAACTTTCCGGCGGCGGTCATCGTGGTCAGCCCCATCTGCATCCCCTGCATCGACTTGCTGTTCATCAGCTTGGCCGCCGACTGCCCCGCCTCCTCCTCCGCCGCCTTCGCCGCGCTCTCCTGCGCCCTCACCAAAATGTTCACCAGCCGACCTTTCTCCGCCGCCCGCATCGCCGCCACCTGCGCACGAAAAACGCAACCGTCGTCAAAACAACGGCGACGGTGATGGCCATAGCAACGACAACTATATAAGTCGCATAGCCTCAGGCGCCTCTCGACGTCGAGTGCAAAGCACTGTAAAGCGACGCGGGCGTACTTGTAATTGAACGACAGGGCTGATGTCGTTGGCGCCCGCCATCTCGAGCAGCTCCGCCATGTGCCGCCCCTCTTCCGTGGGCTTCATAAAATTGATCGCGCTGTTTCGGTGCCGCAGCGCGTGGCCCTTTGCGCGCGGCGCACTGATGACCGATCCCGTGCGCTGCAGGCGGTCCACCAGCATGCCGACGCCCTTCACCTGCTCCCGCTCCACATTGTCCGCGTCCGTGTGCTTTCGCAAGCGGCGCAGCAAGTCGGACACCCAAATGCAATCCTGCAGCTCCACCTCCGTCCGCTGCTTAGCCAGAATGTACCTATCATATACACACACCCCAGATAACCAGCCATGTCATACTAGCAACAAAAACCGAATCCCGCCAAAGAAACAAATTGCCAACAAAGGTTCTTTCAAAATATAGTTTAGTTGAATACATTCATTTAGTTACACTACCTAAACTTGAAATACACAGTGAAGAGGTCAGCTTCCTGTTGCTGCGAGTTTTTCAGGAAAAGAAATGGGCGGTTGGGAGGCACCTGGTGAGGCCGGCCATCTCTGAATGCTCCAGAAAGTCCTTCATCACCATAATCATTTTTCGGCGGCGAGGGGGGAACATGACGAGCACCGCGGCGCGGATGACGGCGACGTTTTGCTCAAACGTCTTAATCTCGCGCTTCACAGACAGCTGTTTGACCACCATGGCTTGCAGCCCCAGCGCCGAGGACATACGACGGAAGGCTTTTGATATGCCAACCTTCTTACCTGCATAAGCCACAAATCACAGCACACAGTCAAACACATAGCTCCCGTTTACAAACGCATGTCGAGCATCTCTCATTGGCATATCACGCGTCCGGGCGAAAGTAGTCCGAGCCAAAGGATCGCTGCTGCAAAAGCTAATGTCATCGCTATTCATTACAAGTTGCGGACGAGGTTAAGGTTTAATGCCTTGGGTTTTAAGATAATATGCAACATCAGTTTATTCAACGTATGCATGAGTTGGCAGAACTGATGAGCTGCCATTGGGTCTCGTGTATGGATATAATGTGAGCATGAGATGGACACTCCTAGTCAGGCGGAGTCGCACCTGCTGTGGTGGAGCCGGACGATGCGCCCACTCCATGCTCGGGATCGCCGAGAGCGGAGGACATGCGCTGGAAGACCCTTCCCAGGCCTCCCTTGCCTGCATCGCACAGACGAGCGGCATCACGCGCAATCTCAGCTCCTTCTGCTTCCTTACAGAACGCCGGGCAGTAAATACCAACGTATATGCTTACTTGGCCGATATACTGATAAAGGAAGTAAACAATTGTGACCACGTGCATCTCGAATTGCTTGCTTTATGTTTTTCAGTAACATGAGGCGACAGGTCGTGAGATTTGATAGGGTTTATGACATGTTCGCATCATGTTCGCAGGTGTCGAGTGTGCGCTGCCTTTGATTATAGGTCAACTTAGGCTGTCGCAATTTGAAAAGAAGTTAGAATTGGCCAGCTGCCATTCAACCTAGGGTATGGATAGGGTATGAGAATGAGGAAGAGACTCTCTAGGAGACGGAGTCGCACCGGCAGTGGTGGAGGAGCCAGACGAAGCCGCGACGCCATGCTCGCCATCGCTCAGCGCGGAGGACATGCGCTTGAAGACCCTCGCCAGGCCTCCCTTGCCTGCATAACACAAATGTGCAAGTTGGGGGGGGAAGCGTTGCGTGTCACCTCCTTCGGCAATCCAATCCCTTTTAGAATATTGGGCGGCAAATGCCGACACAAATTCCAGCGCGCGCAGTAATATGCAGCTGAATACTTGATGGCCGAAACATAGATAACTAGAGTGGACAGTTCTCGCTCGCAGTGAGCGTGAATCTCCAATAGTTGGGCTTCTGCTGTTGATCACATTGGGGCGATAGCGCGCGCTGCTTGACCGGATTTACGGGAGTTTTAGGTGTGGCGCATTGGAGAGTGTGTTAATCGAGTTAGTGGGATATTTCAAGTTAGGCGGAATCATATTCGATTATCAATGCATGTAATGAACGGCTGCCGGATTTATGTTTTTAATATAAAAAAGTGAATCATTGGCAATGGCATGGTAGGGTCGGACCTGCTGTGGTGGAGGAGCCAGAGGAGGCCGCCACTCCGTGATCATTATCACCTGCCGAGAGACCCAATCCGCTACCGCTGCGACGGATGGGTATAGGAGGCTGCGGCGGCAATGTCGGCACGTCTTGTGCAATTCCCACGACGGACGATTCCATCATCGACCCGCGTCGGCTCAGCCCAAACGCGGATGCGGGGGGCGGGGCGTTGGCCATGGCGGCGGTGGTAGCACCATAGAGCCCGGTAGGGGGGGATCGCATCGCGCGGCGACTCTGAAAGGCGAAGGTGGAGGTGACGCGCTTGAGGCGGGCCGCCATCGACTCAGCCTGCACCGTTCGTGCCCTGCACGCAACAATATAAAGCAGAAAGTTTTTGAGAACCTTTCGACTGAGTTCAGCCACGCGCCGGCGATAGATGACGCAGATTTGAGGCAGCTAGCGAAATTACTTTCAAATTCAACAGAGTTCAATTGGCCGAATGGCTTTTGATTTCCTCATAATAACGGGGCTTCTCGCACAATCCAGAAGGGCCACTATACAAAATTACGACGAAGCACTGCACGACACACTCGCTCGTCCTGGACGTCGAAAGTCACCCCAACGCAGAATGGAGAATCCGATACCTTCGCGCGGCCAAACATACGAGGTCGGAAGTGAACATGCACGCCGAACAAAACCAGCACAAGAATGCGAGTGAAAAAAGTTAACACAACGCCAGACTCGAAAAAATGTACACATTCCGAAGAGTGTTTATTCGAAAGTGCTGCTTCAGAATCTTGCATAACATGAAACGTTTAAAAATTGCACGAGCCTCCGAAGAATGAGCGGTGGTATATACATCCAGGTGCTGGAATACTGCCGTCCACCCTCTGTCGAGCAGCAAAGGGGGGAGCGTACTGGTCCAGGCGCTTGAGGTTGGCCTGCTGCGCCCGGAGGCGCATCTGGCGCTTGACCTTGGGGATGGAGTCGTAGACGACGAAGAAGCAGAGGAAGGCGACGAGCAGCATGATGAGGACGATCTGGATGATGCTGGCCTGCGGTTCAAGGGCAGCGTCGCGGCAACGACCGGGGCTTGCAGGGTTATGAACTATCGTGTGATTTGAAGCGAAATATAATTACCTCTTGAAAGTAAAGCCACGGCCGCGTATGTACTGTTAACCACACGTGACACTACACTGAACGTTTAAATGGAAATTTATCGTCTGTCTTTCATATATATGAGACGCAAAAAACTTCTTAAAGAGATAGCCGAGGAAGGGGGCGTACCGCATACTGGGACAGGCGAGTGTCGTAACCGCCAAACATGACGAGGCCGGAGAGGGCGAGGGAGCCGGCGAAGGAGGCGCCGAGCACGTCCATGACGGTGAGGTAGGTGGTGACGTGCGGGCGGCGCTGGTAGGCGATGGCGATGTAGGGGAAGAGCGCCATGATGGCCAGCATCGTCTGCTCCTCCGGCGCCTTGGGCATGTTGATGATGATGGCGAAGGCGAGCTTGCGCATGAGGGTGACCACCTCCCACCAAAACTCGCGCTCCTTGTAGTGGCGGAACAGAAAGCCGTACAGCTCCTCCGCATTCTGACGGCCACGGGAGAGAGGTCGATGCAGGGTTAGTTGAAATTTGATAATCTTTTGACGGAATCGGGATAATAAACATAACATGAAGTTGATCGCACAGCAAGTAAACCCAAAAAGCGGATCGTAGACAAATCAAGACCCATGCGAGCCGAGTTTGTAAAAAAACGAGCGCGTTTGCTGTTAGTCACCTGGTCTCCAGCCGATTTAATAAAGGTGAATCAACAGAGCACCGACACGCATGAAAGATGACACAGATAGGAGATGCGAATGGTAAAACGTCGCACGGGCAAAACATGGCACCAGTCATCTACCATGGATATTCCACAATGCCCGCCACCCAAGCATCGAACGAACATCATATGGACAGGGACAGTGAGCTAGGAATAGAATAGCCGGCTTTCGAGAAATCCGCGTCAATTTTTGAGAATGTATACATTTTGTCAATCATTATTATGTTATCCTTGCAACTCTGTTCAAATATCCTATTTAACATATATATTCAAATATCCTATTCAACTGGAAAGGCAAATCAATGACTTACGATAGTCCATACATTGGCGTCACTCTAACATCGATTTATCAACCCAATCACTAAACTAAGCCGTCCCTCTTATTATTCATTCACCCACTAAAATACTCTCGCATACATGCAACCATTCGTTCATTCGTTCATTTATGTATCCATTTGCCACCTCTTTTCAATTCTCTTTCGCTTGTTCAGTTGTTTGGGAAAGGCGAGTAACCTGCAACTCCGCCATTGGTTTGTCGAGCTGCAAGCGGCCGATAATGTTGGACTGCGCGGATTCGTCGGTCGTGGCCTGAGTATTGAAGCGAGTGCTGATGCGGGTCTTCTGTTTGCTCTTGTTCATGTCGCGCTCGTGCTGCATGCGCAACAGCCCCTCGCGGTGGCGCAGCACCTGTTGCCGTGGAATAGTGCAAGTAGAAAAAGCTCAGTTCGTCTTGGATCAGGCTACGGCAAAATACCAACCCTGGGCAGCGTCTGGCATCATGACTTTTATAAAACAAGCAAAGGAGCTGTGTCGTTGAAATCATAAATTAATTTGCAAGATATTCTACCAAATGGCTTTCTGCAGAAAGAAGTGAGGGAAGGCGTATTGGACAAAATGACGGGACTGCGTGGCAGACAGCGATGCGGACCTTCCGGCGGCGGTAGAGCAGCGTGGCAAACAACGCGGGAATTCCGATGACGTAAACAAGGAGCGCGATGAGGCAGAGCGCAAAATACTGGCGGTGCTTGTTGTTCGTGGAAAAGTCGTAGCACTCGACGCTCGGCTCAGCGGCCAGGTACCAACGGTCGCCCCGCTTCATGCAGTTGAAGAATTCCTGCAGTAAATTCACCACATACCAAGGATCTCATTTTCTGACGACAAATGTCGGCATAAACCCTAAAATTTACGCCCGCGGCGCATCTGCCGATCTGCGGCTTCCGCCCCCGTGCCAGCAACCCAGTCTACCACCATAGCACGATAAAAGCCTACCACCAAACTGCCACCCTAACCGATAGTGACATCGAGGAGTCTATTGAGGAGGAGGACGGGCTTCGAGCCCTCCAGATAGAGGGCAGGCGGGCTAGAATCTATACTGTTACCAGCCCGACCCATTCTACCTGCAAGTGCCGGGTATGCAGCAACTTGACCTGTAACACATCATCACCGTGCCACCAGCCCATCACCTGGGTATCCCGGATAGCCCTATCTATGCCCGAGTTTGTCCTTGGTCAGCGTCTGCTGGTTGTGCACTACAGGGCTAAAATGGCTGCTAACGGCTAAGATACGCGAGAGAAAAACTTAACCGACCCTAAAACCCCCGACTCAACACTATCGCTACGTTGATCTTCAATTGTATCTATATACAACAGACGTATCATATCGGTCACGAACAGATGCGAACTTTCTCATGGCTGAGACTGGCACAGCTGTTACCGCCTGTGCCGTCGCCGGCCCCTTACGACACGAACCGTATCAAAACATGTTTCCGATCGAATTAAAGGCCCTAACTGGAGCACAGACCTCCGACGCGTTAGCTACGGTGCTTCAGGTTAGCACACTTTTCAACAGTATTCGACTGCTGCGTCGAGAGACCTCGTCTGCAAAGAAACATACCGCGAATGCCAAGCTACGGCAGGTCTGCCAATACTGAGTTTCCAATTATTGGTCGCGCGAAAACTCGAAATGAACATACCCTTGCTGCGTTTACTGTCCAAAGACGAAGCAAACCATATGGTGGTGCATAATGACTGTGGACAACCGATAATTGTCACGACATGTTAACGCCGGGTGTGCTTGTGAGTTCACGGGATTTTCTGTAGAAAGCTACGATTTTGACGCAATCGGTAAGGCCGTTGATGAAGGCCGTAGGGGAGGAGGGGGTCGGGAAATGGGCGCACCATGTTCACGTTGGCCAGAACCACATACGTCCAGGACAATACGACCATCATCGCGGGCGCCACTACTCGCAGGCATTCGCGGAGGCTCTTGACTTGAATATCCTCCAAAGCCGTTAATCGCGTAAGACGCTCCCACAGAGTCGGCGCGGCAGCGGCGTTCATGCTGCTGGGAAAAGAGGTCACGCGCGTGAACTTGGCGGCTCCCGTGCGATCTATAGCCGTCGTGACCGATCCAGTACGCTTCAGCTCTCGGCCGCTTGGGCTCCTCAGCAGCGGCGCAGTCTCCTACAATATACCGCACATGAGGGAGGGGAGGGGGTAAGATATCTCCCTTGGCGATTTGCGAAATATTTGGAATCAATTCGATCGACTAGACTAGTCGCGCATCTTCCTCCTCTTCCATCGACCCGACTAAGTTCGTAAACAAGTATTACCGTCGCACTAAACCTCAGCCCTACGACACTCGCCCGCGATATACGAATGCAGGCTAGATGATAATTGACAAAACTGATCCGAATCCACATGTCAAAGTCGAGAGCTCAGCTGACGGCAGCCATTTCCAAAGGTCGATATACATTGAAAGTTGTGGTTGTGGAGGGACGCCCCACCTTGTGCCCTCGCTTCCCCAAGCACAGACGGCCCAAGGCGGTGAAGATGTAGACGACAGCATAGTGGAGGCGCGGCATGACGTATTGGTGCACCAGCAAGAAGACGAACACGAGCGGCGGCGCCGCGTTCATTATGGGCACCTTGTTCAGGTAGTGCCAGTCGGAGACGACGCAGCGGGGCGAGAGGGCGGAGAAGGAGAGCGACAGCAGGTTGAGCACCGCGAAGAAGTTGCGGATGTAAGGGGGCCAGTCAAGCTCCAACTTTTGAAGCTGGGTAGTGATCTGCGGGCATATAAAGGAGAGGGCGGAAATTCAGATACACTCGTTACTGAAGAGCCCCTTGTAAAGCTACGTACTCACGAATACATATGGCAAGCGATCGCCGATGCAAAATTGACAAGCTGTGCCAAAAGCGGCGATGTCTGGGAATGCGCTCAACACCGCATAATTAGATAAATTATGAATACATTTTCAGAGAGGATGTCACTTGCGACCGGATATGCCGCACCTCGAAATATTTCGCACGAGGTTGCGTCGGTAAGCTATTGTTTTATTAATCAACACAAAACTCAAAAAAGTTGCGCGGTGTAGCAAACAGATTTTTACTATGATTGCTCTTTGTCAAGAACTGAAACAGCTCTTGTTAGTCGACAACACGCGACCGCCCGCACCTGCATCGTGGCGACAAAGATATTGATGGACATAAAGCCCTGGCTCTTGGACACGCGCAGCAGGAGCGGCGCGAGCGTGAGTGCCGCGAGGAAGGCGAGGATGTAGAGCACCCAAATGTAGTTGTCGCACTCTTGGCAGGTTCGGTCGTCGTCGCGGTAGAACGACGGCGCGCACTCGCTGCATGCGTAACCCTGCAACATGGCAGACATAGCCCCGCCTCGTGTCGATGAGTTCGGCTACTCAACTTCACAACCAACAAAAACTCCATGACAAATAATTGACGCCCCCCGTGCCGAAGCATTGGACTGCAATTAAAGCTCGGGTCATAAAACGGCGCAGGGACGATTGAATGTTGAGCACAACGAAGCCGAGGCATTCATGGCCTATGACAATCGCGGTTGCGCCATCAATTCATTCTCGCGAGGGTGAGTATACGTATATGCCAATGATAGACGTGAGGGAAATTCTTTCAGCTTTCGTGATCATTTTTATCATATTTTCGGAACGCCGTCTGCAATGACGGGACGCGGAGAATGCGGGAGGAAGGGGGCGCACCGTGTAGCCCTTCTCGCACTCGCCCGTCAGCACCGCCTCGACGGTGGTGTGTTTGACACAGGAGGAGAAGGGTTCGCACGACACCGCGTCGCCGTTGGAGGGGTCGATCCAGATGCCGGTAGTGGCTGGCTTGGGCACACGTTGGTGCAACTGATCGCACAGCTGCGTCTCCGGCTCGCACAGCTGGCAGGTCTCCGGCGGCGCGGTGCTTCCCCAGTCGCGCACGAAGTAACCCAACGGACAGGTGCAGTCCGACCGGGATCGGGAGCCGCGAGAGGTGGTCATCGCCGTGTCGGAGCAAAAGGTGCATGTCCGGCTGCCAGTCAGCTCCTGTGAGTTCGGCGTGAGAGGGGCACAAAGTGCATGAATAACGATTCACCGAGTATCAAGTTCGCTGACGCACGCATTGTCCTGGGCTATATCAAATTACATTATCATTTGAACTTAAATGCGCTGTCACATTTCAGTTACAGACTCGTGGCCTGGCCGGTTTGCTCATTGCCTAAAACACAAAACATTGAGGGTTATATATGGGAGCGAGCGCAAGTAGTCACACAGGTGAAGACGGGAGGATAAGGTGACAGGATGATAGCAAGAGGTTCAGCACAAATAAATTAGCAACTGCACCGGACAATAACTTTGGGAGGCACCGTTGCCATGGCCATCTTCATATTCAACACAGCAGCGGCGATTCCACCAATTTAACAAAAAGATCATATGCTTCCACAATTTCATAAACGCTGCCAAGGATAAACTCTTACACTGTGACTCAACGCGCGGCGGCGTCTGTTGAAATATGTAACCCAATTCCATTATTTATCATCGTTCGCCCAATCTTCACATGGGATTGCGAATTGGAAAACGAGGGAGATCGGAAGGGGGTGGGTGAAGCGTTCGGACCTGATACGTTCCCGGCGTGCACTCGAGAAACTGAGTCAGCGAGGTGCCGTTGCAAAAGGTGCCAGTGGGGCAAGGAATGCATTGCATCTGCGAAGGCACAGGTACAATCAGCTGTCGCATCAGGGAAAAAGAAACAAGGCCGTGAGGAAAACCTGAAAATTCGAAATAAAAACCATTCTAAAAGAATGAAAACATAAGACATATCAAAATTCAAAACATATATGTCACGCATCATATCGGAGGTCACAACAGACAATGTTCAGTTTCATGCCCGTGTTGTTGCTTTACTCCGTCTGCGGTGACCGCCCCCCTGCCACCCACCTGATCCCTGACCGCGGGCAGGTTGTACTGGCCGTAGCCGCACGGCTGGCACGACTCCGGGCGGACCTCCTCGTAAAAGTAGCCCGGCTCGCACTGAATGTTGACCTCCACCGTCGCGCTCCCCGCGTGCTCCCCGAATCGATCCACCGCCAGCCACGCCACCTTGTCCGCCGGCCTCCCGCGAATTAGACTGTCGGGGCGGTACTGTAGGAATAACGGCTGCCCCGGCGGCACAATCTCGACTTCTGACCCGTTCGCATCCACAGATCCCGCCTGGTCGCACACATACACAACACGCACAGCTGACGGGCGAGAGGGTGCAATGGCACTCTGCCTGCTCACAAACATCTACGGGGCCGAACAATCTGGTTGGGATACGGCGTTCTTGTGTCGTTACTGACCTGGAAGAAGACGCCCCCGATTTCCATGAACGCGCGCTGCTCCGACGAGGTGAAGCTCTGCCCCGTGACGGCCGTCGCCGCAAAGAGGGTCCCGCGAGAGGGTAGCTCGAGGATACGGTACGACGTCGCGACGTCCTCGTCGCGGTCGAACGCCAAGAGTGCAAACCCAAGCACGCTCTCGCCTGCCGTTGTGTCTTCTCCTTCCTCCGCGACACCATTCGTGGCCTCGACGGGCTCGCTCATGCGCAGGTTCCAGGAGCCGCGCAGGCTGCAGGCGAGGTCGAAGGAGGTGTTGCTGCCGCCCAACAGCCGTCCGGCCTGTGCCCCCACCAATAAACCGCACAAAATAAAAACCCCCAGAAGGAAAGAAAAACGCTCCCACCTCCGGAAATGATAAACCCTTATAAAACCTCCACAACTGCACACACATCTTAAAAATAATGCTGTTTTCAGATTTAGCCGTTAAGTCGGCAGAGCGGGGCACGCGAAGGTTGGTTAGATAGGTTTGGAAAGAAAGGTTGGGTTTATTTGCGTACCACCGCGTTGGTGGCCAGTCGATCCAACGCCTGTGTTCGCAGCGAACTCTTGAAGCGGTCCTGCACAATCGCCTCGTCGCGCTGGAGAGGCACAGAGCACAGCGAGCACCTTCCATCAGTCACGGCCGTTCAATTGACAGTGAAATGACGACGGCGACATGAAGCCACAAAAATCGAGTATTCTTATACCGAAAGACCTGCTTAATGCATCACAGGGTAGCACGAAAATAGTTGAAAGACATGCGATGACATGCAAGGCAATGTCTTTTTGAAGAGGTAAAAATTTAAATACATGCAAGGTGGATAAAACAGCAGCGCATCCGGCTGCAGCTGCACTTGCGGTAAATGATTCCCAAGCAAACTGGGACAGGTCAAATAATGCCCTTGGCAAGCTGCAAAATTGCAACGTTTTGAAATGAAAGAATTGGAAAATGCCAAACGCTTACGCTGTGTACAGATAAAAATACAATGTAAGCCAGTCGAGAAATGTTTTGCCGAACAGTCTTGCCCACAGTCCGTACGCACCTCATCCAGGAGCCAGCCCACCGCGGTGTCCTCAGTGGCAGGGTTGGGCGTGGACACGTTGGCCATCGCCTTCAGTGCCGCCCGCAGCGCGCCGTCAAGAATCATCCCACTGCTGTCGTCCTCGCACACTGGGTGCGGCACCGCGTTGATGTGGATGACGTCGATGGTGACGTTCGCGCCCGAACTCAGCTCCATTCCGTCCACCACCTGCAACATCCGCCACGTTTTTCGCCACAAATAAACGATCGGTGGACTATTCCATATTCAGAAAATCGCAAGGAAAAATACACGCTGCCCGCGAATAACAAGTATGGCGACTAAGTCGTCGACATCAAAGGGACTACGTTGCCGGTAGTTGAATATGCACGTGAGGCGACTAAAAGCGATGCGCGTGAGGAGGTGACCTGAAAGGTGAACGAATCGCGCCCCCAAAACGTCGGGTCCGGCGTGTAGACAAACGCAAAGCCGTCGAGCTCGACGGTGCCGTGCTCGGGCGGCGTGTCGATGCTGAACACCAACTGTTCCTTCGTATCGAAGTCGTCCTCCGCGTGCAACTCGCCTGCGACGCTGCTGCCCTCGTCGCACCTCAACAGCATGTCCTCCGCGACGGGCGCCTTGTTGCGCATGATGGTGTTCCAATATTCGGGCGAGCGCACCAGAATGTGGACCATCGCCTCGCGACTGTTGCTGGCGGTGACGGCGTCGCGAGCGACGTAGGTGAACGTGACCGCGTAGTCGGGGATGATGTTTTCCTGCTCAGCTACGAAGGTGACGGGGTTCTTGCCCTGTGCAAGCGCGCGTGCGGCACACAAACGAGGTAAAATTAAAATAAAACAGATGCGAGTCTTGGTGCGCCTTATTTCTCGAATCACATCGAACGCAGAAAATAACTATTGTGCGGATGAGAGTCACAGACCCCTCAGTACGGGTCAAATCATAAGCGACGGCGGGGAAAGTTTATAGAACGAATTCGTACGAAAGTGACTGTCGATGTGCTCCGACTGGGTACTCGAACTCGATGTTAAGAACGAGATAAAAAAAACACAAAAACAGCGAAGGGTCGCATTGAAATCCCAACTCATTAGGAGTAGAAAAAAAGCGCCACAGAGCAAATCGTATATGCAAGTCACAACACAGTTTGATCGACTTGAGAGGCAGGGCATTAGGACGATTATCAAAATGTCAAGCAAACACGACGACAATGCAGGTGGCGACAACGAGAGACACAAGCAATCTTTGAAATTATTAACTTGATAGACGACGGTTGTGTTACGCTCGCTTACCTTGCGGCGCAAGCCGTTGGCGCTAACGGGCGCCTCGTCCGTGAGCTTCAGCGTGGACGTGCCGCCCTGCGGCTCCTTGAGGATGAAGATCTCGATGGGGCTGCCGTCGGGGTCGTACGCCGCGAGCGGGAAGGTGGTGTTGCGGCCGCTGTACAGGATCAGGTCCATATCCTCCGCGACCGGCGGGTCGTCCTCCGCCTGGATCACCACCGTCACCTGCAGCAACGGACACAGAAGACAGCGGTCAGCGCATCGGCGACGGGTGACTACTCGTGGCGATGTGCAAGATCGGATTTGGCAGTGCTACGCCCACCAAAACAAAATGTACTCGGCAACAAATGTCGTTACTTGGACGCGACGAACGAAAACGCTTGCTTCGAAATATACGGCCGAAACGATTCACGAGCACATTTTTCGTTCGAAGGGTCTCACTGCACAAGCATTTTGATTGTAGCAGTTCTCACTACTGTCAACAGATATGTCAGTAAATTCAATAATTCGGAGTTGCTCTAGTGGAACGGTCGCTGGATATCGCTTGCGGTTATTTCGCAATTCGAAGTTGAGAAATTCATCTAACTTTTCCTCTCCAAGGTCAAAAGGATATATAAGGAGCTTCTTATAGTCGAGCGACTGTCAACCAATGCGATCAATATCATTTCACAACAAAAATAGTTTCACCCGAAAAAATATGATTCTCGTAAGCCAACAATCAAGAGGGAAGGGGCGCACCATTCCGTAGCTTACAGCCTGGCCGTCGCTAACCATAAAGACGAACGAGTCGAAGCCGCTTTCGTCGGGGAAGGGCTCATAGTAGAAGGGCGCGTTGTCGAGGGAAGGAGTGCCGTCGACGGCGAGGGTGCCCTTCTTGGGGGGGCAGCCCGAGTAAAAGGTGATCATGTCGCCGTCGGGGTCGTACGCCTCGAGGCTTCCCTCCAGCGTGCCGTCCTCCAGCATGGTGAAGGTGACGTCGTATGGAACTGGCGGGTCGTTGACGGGAAGTAGTCGGATGGGGCGGGAGCCAAGCGCCTGAGAGGGTAGACAGCATCATTATTTCATTGTAGGTATATGTCCGCTAAGTCGAAGGGATTTGTGCCCTGCTTTGTTGACGCGAAGGATGAGCATACACTTGGGTGTGCATTGAAACGTTACGCGGTAGGACGGTCGATAGGTCGGGTGTGCCGCTGTGAGTTTACTATTTAGCCGAAAATACAACAACTGTGTAGTAAGTCCGCCAGAAGCATGAAAAAAAAAATGATAAGCAAAGGTAAGATGTTATTTTTGTCATAGTTCACATGAACCAACTACTCAGAGCATCCAACTTGACAGGCACATAGTGGCAATGCGAGATAGACAGTATCTCACAAACACGCTAATGTGGTTAGATCGAACAAGATAAATAATGCTAAAGAAAGCTACGCATAATACATGTACATTTCCGCCCCACTCATATTGCGGAAGGTCGGACGTCGACTCTTAGCAGGGGTTGGTGTCTGTCGAGGGCGGGGGAGTACCAGCACGTCGCGCTCGTCTGTCACTTGAAACCGAACAGTGCGGTCCGCGCTGCCAAGATACTCCACGCGCGGGCCATTGTTGCGCAGCTCGAAGCTCTGCAGCACTTCGGTGTACACCTCCGCGCTGGCGGCGCCCGTTACGGTCCAGCGGCCAGTCCCCGGGTTGCGAGCGACATTGAGGCCCATCACGCCCGCCAACGCGGGCGACGGAGAGTAAATAACGACGTCGTTCGGCGCCAGCGGCTCGAGCCACACCTGCGCGCTCACGATGTTCGCACCGTCCTCGTGCTCCACCTGCACCACATATATATATCAAGTCACACATCGTATCACGCTGTATTGTGTCGTGACCGGAAGGCAGTGCAACGCGAAAGTGACGCACCCTGACGTCCGCGTCCAGCGGCGTGAAGTCCGCTTTCTCCACAAAAAAACAAATGTCTGGGGAGGGGATTATGACGGGCGGGTCGGGGGAGTTGGAGACGGAGGTCCACGAGATGCGCGCCACCACGTCGGCGGAGAGCAGCTCATTGACGGAGAGCTCCATCACGCGGTCCGATGCGCCCAACACGCTCGTCTCGAACTGCACGCGGCGGAGAGCGACATTGAAGTCGGATAGCGTTGCGCTCGCGGTCACCTCGCCGAGCACCTCGCTCACGTCCACCAGCTCAACCGCCGCGTCGCCGTAGTCGTCCTGTAGATAATGTGACGCAAATCAGTCGGCATGCAAGAGCAAGAGTCGGAAGCACGATCAACCACGCACATCTGCCATGCCAAGCATAGGCATGACACAACGCCGAATAATTATGAAAGCAATGAGCACTAACAATTACAAATGTTATAAATTCGTATTCTCTTTTATAACCTGTGTTTCCAAAGATCCAAAGTATCTGCCAATTTCTTCACGGAAGACACTCATGACTAAAACATACAAACTCTCAGAGCACCTCAATTGGCCATTGGTGCGATAACAGGAATGATTTCTGGAACCGAAAGTCGAGAATTCATGAGCGATTCGAAAGAGAGGCAGTCAATCCGCCAATTCCCACAGCGCAACTGTCGGAGAAAACATCAGTGAACCACTAGAAATTATCTATAATTCATTTTGACTTTGTATGAATTACGAACGACGAAAACCATTGATGCATTGCAACTTCAAGGCCGCGCAAAACTAACAAGCATGACAAACTCCCCGCACACCTTCTCCCGGTTTCAAATTACCTAGGTTACACGCTCATGAAAAAAATGTTCCGCGATAGTTGTAGTGTTGTGCAGCCAAACACTCATAACATCAAACTCATAATCTCGTGACAAACAGCATACCCAAAGGACACATGGCCCTCCATGATCAGTTTCCAGATATAATTATGTAAATGTATTGGCTATTTTGAAGTGTGCGAGATGCCGTACATCTGTGTTTTCGGTGAACTCAAAGCCGGGGATGGCGTGGATACGAAGGATTCCCAGCTCCGGCAACCACTCGCTGTCGAAGCCCGGCATGAGAGGCAGCAGCATGTGGTCCTTCAACTGCTCGTAGCCCTCCACGATGGTGATGTTCATGGAGCGGATGCGGAGGTTGGGGTAGGTGAGGTGCCAGCCGTTGTCCTCCTTCACCTCCAGCTGAATACCCGGGCTGACCTCCACCGCCGCCGCATCCTCGGTGTAACTCACAGTGTGTGGCACGTCTTTGTCCACCAGAGGCATCACCTGTCCCAAAGCACACACACACACACACACACACACACACACACACACACACACACACACAGCGTGTCATGAACCGTGTCTCTGACATCCCCAGCAAATGCACTTTGGGAAAAAGTAAATGTCATTCAGACCTGCAATTGTATGCGAGTTTTAGAATTCCACCGCGAAGTGCTTTTTTGTTTTGGAGTGATAGATTTGGGTGGACGCTGATAATGCGATTGCGTTATACCAAACAATGGGGGGGCCGTCCATGTGTTACCCCTCACCTGCACTAAAGCGTAGACAGAGAAGTGGCTGACATCAAGCCATGCAAAGAACTCTGTTTCGCCCGTCCCTCCATTGACTCGTTCCTCCAGGCTGACGTCCTTCTTCAGCGTCCAGTCGCACAATGACTTGGACGGCGTCGTCACAAATTTTATCTGATCCAGGCTCTTGAAGCGGGCAGGCACCCGCCACTTGACGCGTGCGGGCGGGTCGAGATCGCCGCCGGGGGGTGGGTTGAAGCTCACCTGGCCAACGTAGACAGAAAATGCAAAACCATCAAGAAATTTTCGCCCATATTTTTCATTGGTTGCCTAACTTGGATGAGGCCAGTTGCTAATTCTACACATCGATAAACACAACATAGATAGAAACTCAAGGCGTCACAATTTCTGCACAGAATCAAATTCACAACGTCGTGAAAATGCCAGTTTAAACAATGTATGAGTAGCGATAGTGACTGAGTCTTATGTAATTGTTCAGTGCCCAATCTGAAAAAAAAATGCCTAAAGGGCATTGGTAGATTGGGAGTGTGATGAAAGTGGCTGCCGGCGCACCTCTTTGTAGCCAAAGGGTCGGAATCGAGTGGCGTCCAGGTTGCACGCCAGCTCACTCGGGTCGAGTGCGTCCACCGTCATCTCGATGCCCAACGGAAGCGAGTCGGGCGGAAAGCTGATCTCCACGCCGTCGGTGGAATTGATCACGGTGACGATGTCCGGGTTGGACACGACGTTGGAGACGGTGCCGCCCGCCATCACAGGGCGGACGTAGACGGTGAACCGAAACGTCAGGCCGTCGTAAAAGGTGTCCGCCGAGGAGGCGGTGGCGCTCACGGTGACGAGCTCGGAAGATGACGTGCCGGAATACGCCTGGACAGGAAAACAAAACGAAACATACCTCAGCAGAATGCAAATCTCAGGCAGCAAGCCATCGCCGCGCGAGTAAAATAGGGATATGCGCTGACATTGATTAGATCGTTTCTTTTCTAAAACTAGCATAAAGCTCGGGAAATTTTGAAATGCACAGTTGCAGGCGAAACTGAACGGTAAATAATGACATTATTTGCAGTTGTGATGTTTACAGGTACGGTTCCTCAATATCTCAGAACGCCATCCAACCGAGTTCGTTTTGTGTGCGTCGACGGCATGCAGGGTAAGAAGACGGTTAGAACAAGACGGTTAGATGGATAGGTAGTCGAACTCTGTGTAAATCCTTGTCGCTAAATCGCGTCATTGTCAAATTAAAAAATAAAGATCGACACAAAGGGCGCTCGAAATTTCGGTGATCGCACACACACACACACAAACGAACGCCTTGATGTAATATGTAGGGTTATTGATTAGGGTTAACATGACAGGCAAATACGTCAATAGCATTACGTATATAAAAAACAATTGCGAGCAACGGAGGGCAGGTGACTCACCGCTAGAGACAGCGGGGAAAAGGTGGCCCAGGTGCTACCGGTGTAAGTCAGCTCCACGGGAGCGGTCTGCACAAGGGACGCGCTCTGAGAGGTGAAGTTGCTGGATGAGCCGCGCGAGGCTTCCAAGAACGCCTCCAGCTGCGCGTCGCCTGGCAGAGCTATGATTGTGTAGCCGCCCGGCATAGCCGCCTCAAAGGCAAGGGTCACGGGAGCCGTCGGCTGCGTGTTGAGTCTGAACTCCAGCTCCACCTGCGGTCGCACCCACAATGTTACACAAAGCTCGACACCGCCGATGCGAAGCGAACACAGTCGCTTAACCAACCGCTCCAAAACCGAAGGAAGGTTGGACTAGTACAAATATTCAATCGTTAACGTAGCGAGTTACGTCTCGTCGGAACGATGCCAGGGATGCACGAGGAAAAGAATGTAACGAAATAAAATGCAAGCTACGACTTGAGGTCTGACGTCGGCGGAAAGTAAAGCCTTAGGTCGGATTCAAAGCTCGTCGACATGATACTTAAAAAAAACGGCATTGGAGCATATACAACTTCAAAATAGAGAGGCAAGCGCCATATCGGCCACGGCAGTGTGGAGTGTGAGATGAAAGAAAACGTGGGGGGCACCTCGCTCCCTGCGCGCGCTTCGTGTGGCATTGCGACAGCGCTCAAGTCGGAGCCGTCAAACATGTAGTCGTAGCGAGTGACCTGCACGCAGTCGCCGAGGCACACCCCCACACGGTCCTTCTCCAGCACGCTGACCCCCACGTTCACGGGCGGCGCGCCAAGCTCGGCAGCGCTGTTGTAAAATATGTCCTGGCTGGCCGCGCTGTGCTCGAGAGTCGCCTCCGAGTTGCCCACAAAACCGGCGGATGAGGCCACGGAGAGTGAGACAGGCTGCCAAACGCCTGACTCTCCCGCGGCAAAGGCCACGTTTGCGGTGCTGACCGAAACCTCATGCGGCTGCCCACTTGCCCAGCTTAGCACAACGGCGACGGTGACAGGCGACAATGGGGCAGTAGCCAACGACACCTGGTGCAAATAGCATCAGCCACAGCGCAACACAATTTCAGATGAAAGGGCGGTTTTCGATGGCGACGGGAAATGTACCTCTCCCCTGCCTGTGGGTCCACTAACAAATAAACGTTAACCAACAAATATTACAACCGACAAAGCTGCACGACGGTTACATCCATAAAGACACGTTATCATTCAGCAAAGGCGTCAAAGGAAACTTGGAGGACACGCAGCTCGTTATCATATTTTAGTCAATCAATGGTCGACACAGCGAAACCGCACATGAAGGGTGACAGTAACTCGCGCACCCTCCAGTTATACAATAGTTCAAATGTTAAAACAGGGTTAGAACTAAGCCGCTTCATTTTAGTCTGCAGCCCCGCTGGCAGGGGGGGGGGGGGGGGGGGGGGGGGGGGGGGGGGGGGGGTTCTGCTTATTACCTGGTACGAACCCTTGCCGCCTTCCATTATGGAGAGAGATGATTTGCTGACCAGGATGGCAGGCGGGTCCAGGTCCTCCACAAACACGACCAGTTCGTCGTTGTTCACACCGTCGTATATCGTGTCCTCCGTGCTGCTGGCCACCACCATCACGCCGACCTCGCCGTTGAAGCCACCCTGCCCACCAAAGGAGGCAAACTCAGAACCCGCTGATTAAGTCGTGAAATTCATTTTAGCAGTGTCACGATCCTCCCACCATACTAACCAATCCCACACCGATATGCTTAAACCCCAAGATTTAATATTCACTGACATACATAGATTGCGATTCCGCCAATCCCTCGATCCGGAAACTCGAGTTAAGGTGTCGAGCAGCTGAAATGGGCAGGAGCGAGGGACTTTGTCGTGAGCACGATACCTCGGCCCGCGCGGCGGTGATGGTAACGGGAACCATTGAGGCGAGCCCGCGTTGCACTTCGATCACAGGAGGAAAGAAGGACACTCGGCCGGTCGGCTCCTGGAAAGTCAGCGTCACCTGCCCCGCCGGCTCCGACGTGAGTTGAACTGTGAACTCCGCCACGCTGCCCTTGCGCTCGAGCAACTGAACGTACGTCGGTGTCACCAGAATGCCGGGCACGCGGTCTTCGATGATCTGCACCGTCACCGGGTTCACCCGGCCGTCGTAACCCGGGTTGATGCTGCTGGTGGTGAGGGTTATGGCGGTGGTGAGGTCGCCGAAGGTCCGACCATCGTCCGGCACAGTCATCGTCACCATCTGCGCCCAAGCAAGAGCAGAATGACACAGGGTGAGAGAGCATGCAAAAATGCAGGCCACCGAAAAAAGGCGGAACCGCTGATTAGGATGCTGCTGATAAGAGCTCCTATGTGATGGATAAAATAATTCATGAGGTGGAATTAACACAAGCAGCTGCAAATGAGTTGGCCAGCTGCCACAGCAGAAAAGAGCCCAGCACTCGACGAATCATCAATTATTTCGTATTGTTTTCATGTGCTGAAACCATTTCATACGCACTTAACAGAGTAATCAAATTGACAGCCTTAAAAAATTTATACTGGAAGCATGACTCAGTCAACGACCGCGGCAATGGATTCCGAAAACAATCTCACTATCGCCGGTGAGGAGAGCCAAAAGAGCGGAGGGACGGGGGACGTCAACCTGGGGGCCGGTCTCGCCGGGTGGGAAGGTGACGCTAGGGACGCTGAGCCGCAGGCGGTCGATGAGCTCGGGTAGCAGGTTGACGGTGACCTCCTGGTCGGAGAGGGCGGTGAGGATGACGGGGACGGTGATGGAGCTGCCCTCGTTGATGGTCAGAAAATTGGTGACCACGTTGGTCACGGGGTCGAGCACCGCGGCGTTGCCGTCGTGAAAGTTGATGTCCGTGATCTGCGCCTGCACGGAGCCCACCGACGTCGCGCTCCCCGCGCCACCCGCCCCAAAGTACACCGAGTGCGGGATGTCCACCGTGTGGTCGCCCTCCACGTAGCCGTCGTCGAAGGCACGGAAGCCGACGGTCACGCTGTCGGCTGCGTTAGCGATGGTCACCACCAGCTCTTCGCCGAACGCAGAGAAGCTGTTGCTGACAGGGTTGAGCTCCGCCACCTCGCCCTGCGCCGCGGCCGCTGACGACAGCGCGATCGCGATGTTGACGGGAAACTCGACGGCCGGGCTGGCGGTGATTGTGTACGTTCTGGCCTCTCCGCCCTCGAGCGGATACACAACGGTGGGGTCAAAGATTATATCCCCCACGCTCGCGACGCGAGGCGGAGGCGGGGGTGGGCTCGGGGGCGGAAGAGGTGGGGGCGGGGACGGCGGGGGCGGCGGACTGCGCATCAAACACAGTAACAAACGGTAGTCACAGTCGTGCCAAGCCCGAACACAATAAAGCTATATATCAATACAATAATCAAGTGCTAAATACGTTTATACTTGGCAAAAGCGAAAGCGTAGTCTGGGATCATTAGGGCTGTGCTGACGAATATCTAAGTGAGTGCCTATGAATTGACGAAAGACTTTCAAATACCTGCGACTCTTCTACGCCGACAACGTTAACAAATTTGTGTATAATGTCCGTTTTATACGCTAAACAAGCCGACTTGTCACTGGTCCAGAATGGACCACACATTGGCAATGCAGCAATGCAATATACAATTAACATTACAGTAACTCGCATTTACTCCATACAACGGGTGACCGTTTGTGCTCTTCCCAAACAGGAGGGGGGCTCACCTGGGTGGAGGAGGTGGGCTGGGGGGGCGGAGATGGTGGGGGCGGTGAGGGGGGAGGGCTGGGTGGAGGCGGGGGCGGAGAGCAATCAGGCAGTCCTGGGAAGGCGTCGCCACAGGGTGGGGCGGGCGGAGGGAAGGGAGGCGGTGGAGGGCTTGGGGGAGGAGGAGGGCTGCAGACACAAAAACAAAGTTACCATGTGCGCTGTACAATCCCGATGGTGTGTGTGTGTGTGTGTGTATGTGTGTGTGTGTGTGTGTGTGTGTGTGTGTGTGTGTGTGTGTGTGTGTGTGCATGTGTGTGTGCGTGTGCCTGTGTGTGCGTGTGCCTGTGTGTGGTGTTGTCTTCAGAAGGGGGGCGACTTGGGTCAGTGCCTCACCTCGGTGGAGGGGAAGGCGGGGGACTTGGCGGCGGTGGAGAAGGCGGGGGTGGAGGACTGCCCAGACAAAGTATAGCCAATACTAAGTAAAAAACATGCCATTAGTAAGGATGTAAGGCGTTCACACGGGAACTCCAAGCAAAGACGTAATTCCAAACGAAATCCTAGACAATGTGCAGCATCTTCGGCATTCGCACATCAATTCCACGGGTTGTTTCATGGACACGCGAAAAAATATATAGGAAATAACGCAGGAAATGAAATTGGGCATGCAAGCCGAAAGCAAATATGGAAATATCGGAAGTCGGATAAGTTAAGTCGAGTGGAGGAACACATGCGCGCGATTGGGCGGTCAAGTTATTCAGTGTCACCTTGGAGGGGGCGGGGGTGGGGGAGGTGAGGGCGGGGGGCTGGGGGGAGGTGGCGGCGGGGGAGGCGGGGGCGGTGGAGGTGGGGGTGGAGGGGGAGGGGGTGGAGATGGCGGGGGAGGGGACGGCGGAGGAGGGGGGGGGCTAGGGGGCGGGGGAGGGCTCGGAGGGGGGGGGCTGCACAGCACACACAGAGGAGCACCAGACACAGCGTGAGACAAAATCCCAAGACACGTCAGGCACACAAACATAAATTGATCCGCATGCAGTTGCACGCCCGTGAGGACTTTAGCCTACTCTATTTCCGTAAGGCAATGGCAGAGGAAAGGTTTCGAGCTTAGGTAACCATACCTTGGTGGGGGAGGAGGTGGGCTGTGGAGGAGCAAGTGAATGAGTGAAAGTACCCACACCAAAATAGTTAGTGGCAGATCTCGAGAGGAAACGGCGTTCACATGTATGTGACAACAATCGTACAGCCAAGGACCTACAGCTGGCAGCAAGGGGTTCGCGGTAATGTAGCTGATGATACTTCACGCGCAGGGGAGAGTGATTAATGGGGCGTCACCTAGGTGGGGGAGGCGGCGGGGGTGAGGGTGGCGGTGGGCTCGGGGGAGGGAAGGGAGGCGGAGGTGGGGAGCAAACGGGGATGCCGAAAGGGTTTCCTACTCCGCCGCATGGAGGGGCGGGTGGTGGTGAGGGCGGAGGAGGGGGGGGAGGGGGAGAGGGTGGGGGCGGGGAGGGCGGGGGCGGGCTGCGGAGAGAGAAAGGGGCATTGGCAACAGGCAAGTCAGTGCGGCAATTGCACACCAACTGCATGAACACAATTACACTCATACACTCTCGCAAAAGACTCTCGAAATCACATCTATTTCAAATACATATATCGTGAGTGAAATTCTCAAAACGGCCAAAACGCGACCATAGCAGCTGTTCACCCTGCTTTACGCAATGCCAGTGCTTGCAGGATACTTTACATTGATCCTAAAAGCACATTTACGCAGACTAACCACACTCATTAAGGTGCGTTTATGTACATCGAAACAAAGGGTAAACATCAACACGTTACTGTCTCGCAAACGGCGGGTTCACAGTATAAGCATTGCAAATAGATAGGTAAATAGCAAAGAAGGGTACTCACCTTGGCGGAGGAGGAAAGGGCGGCGGTGGGGAGGGTGGGGGTGGGGAGGGGGGAGGGGGGGAAGGGGGCGGGGGAGATGGTGGTAGGGGCGGCGACGGTGGTGGCGGTCTGCGATTTACAACGGACGGACAGGCACACGGAAAATTGTTTCAGACGAGGTGACACAGCCGTGACACTTCTAGAAGACAGGAGACATTTCACTCGAAGTGTAGCGCACCTTGGGGGAGGAGGGCTGGGGGGCGGGGGGTTCGGGGGAGATGGCGGACTGCGCACCAACAGCGTAGGGGACAGCCAGGGAGGTGAGAAACTATGACAGAGCTGGAACAAATGGCAGACATTGGGGTGTGCAATCATTTTAACAGTCAATTTAATGAGCGACATGACTAAGTCGCGTGTCTACATTCAGTGCAAACTGGAGAAGATTGCCACAGTGGCAGCTGTAATTCCAGCTCACCTGGGTGGAGGAGGTGGGGGTGGAGACGGTGGGGGCGGAGGTGGGGGAGGGGGAGGGCTGCATAACGGCGAAAGGGAGACAAATGGGTCATTTCAGAATCGATCATCAGGTGGATGTTTAACATTTTGGGTCGTGGGCGATTGGGGGAGGACTGGCGAAGGCAATGAATGCGGGCAAGGGGACAGGTCGTTAATGTGGTTAGAAGTTGTTGAGCCTTACCTTGGCGGGGGGGGAGGGCTTGGGGGTGGTGGGTAGGGGGGTGGTGGGTAGGGTGGAGGGGGGGAAGGCGGAAGGGGGGGAGGAGGTGGAGGGGGAGAGGGAGGGGGTGGGTAGGGAGGGGGTGGAGAGGGCGGGAGTGGGGGCGGCGGCGGCGGGCTGCACAACATAGAAAGTGGCATACAGTCAATGGCTGCCGCAAACTTTCGAAAGATGTGACAAGACTGGGCGACACGACAAAGCGTAACCGACCAGAGAAAACCAAAAACGACATGATATGACATGAAACGACATGCAAAACATGAAGGACATGACATGACAAAAGAAATAAAACACGGCATGACATGACATGACATGACATGACATGACATGACATGACATGACATGACATGATATGACATAAATTCAGCCGCAGTGCCATTAATTCATACATTGGTGGAGGGGGAGAAGGCGGCGGAGGGCTGAACGTCGCAAGGGAGCAGACGTCGATGGGCAACAAACACAATTGTTCAGGTGCAGAAAAAGGATAGGGGTTAAGAGGTCATTGAATAGAGCAGCGCATGGCATGGCGTGCGTAGCAGAGCAGAGACGTATGCAAGGATAGGGAAGAAAGAATATCTTAAGTGACGAGGCGAGCTCACCTAGGAGGAAGAGGGGGGCTGGGAGGCGGAGGAGAAGGCGGTGGCGGAGGAGGTGGGGACGGTGGGGGGGGAGGAGGGGGTGAGGGGGGTGGAGGGGAGGGAGGCGGCAAAGGAGGCGGCGGGGGTGAGGGTGGAGGAGGAGGAGAGGGAGGAGGGGGCGAGGGGGGCGGAGGGGATGGAGGCGGTGGCGGTGGACTGCAATGCACGAGTTCAAAACATAAATACGTTAGTTCAAAGCTCAAAAAAAAACGCAACGAGCGGAGGGTGTGGTCAAGCACGTTAGTGGCAAAACAGAAAAAATGGTAATCATGAGTGGCTAGCACCACACCTTGGTGGTGGAGGGCTCGGGGGTGGAGGGCTGTAAACCCGCAAGACACACAACCGAGCACGAAAACAGTGTCAGAGAATGGCTACACCAATACTGGATTAAAGGAACGAGAGGAATAAGTGAGAAAAGGGGAAGGGTCGAACCTTGGCGGTGGAGGAGGGGAAGGTGGCGGAGGAGGTGGGGGGGGAGGGGGTGGAGGGGACGGAGGAGGGGGAGAGGGGGGAGGGGGACTTGGGGGCGGAGGGGAAGGTGGTGGGGGGCTTGGTGGAGGGGGAGGGGAAGGGGGGGGGGGCGGTGGGCTGGGAGGAGGCGGTGGTGAAGGGGGCGGGGGCGATGGCGGGGGTGGACTGGGGCAGATGTAGTACTGAGGGGAGTGAATCATATTGCTCACGCTCCAGCCCACGGGGATTGGGTCGCACAGGTTGTTGTTGTACGAATAGAGAGTGCTGAGGCTGTTCATCGCGCTCCACTCCTCTGGCAACCGCGCCGTCAGTTGGTTCTCATGCAGGTCCAGCGTCTCGAGCTTGTTCAGTCGAGACCACTCGGCGGGCATGAAGCCCGTGAAGTTATTGTCGTGGATGTGAAGGGTGTCTAGGTCCGTCATTGTTGACCACTCCACAGGCAGCTGCCCGGTGAGTTGGAAATAGTCTGGGCCACCAGGGGGCTTGCCGTTCACGCGCAGGTCCTGCATGCTGACCATCCCACTCCACCCAGGTGCGAGTGGGCCACCACTGATCTTGTTGTCGTACAGGTACAGCTTGCGCAGGGAGGTCATAGCGCCCCACACCGACGGCAGTGTGCCCGTGATAGCGTTATTCTCCACCCTAAGCGTACTCAGCTTGTCTAACGTCGACCAAGTGGCAGGCAGGGTACCCGGGATGAGGTTGTTGAATGCGATCAGTGTCGTGAGGGTGTCAATTTCGCTCCATGCGGGCGGCAGGTAATTAGCAATTTTGTTGTTCTGCGTTCGAAGCTCCTCTAGGGATGGTAACCCGCTCCAGTCGGGAGGGAGGGCTGGGATATCGTTGTCGTGCATCCACAGCGTCACCAGCGATGGCATGCCGCTCCATTCCGCCGGCAGGTTGGTGATGTCGTTGTCGTTCATTCGCAGCGTCTCCAGCGCCATCATCCCGCTCCACTCCGGGTCCAGCGGGCTGACGATATTATTGTCATTGATGAAAAACGTCTTCAGCG